>WNWK01003580.1:0-162454 GCA_009830355.1 Cherax destructor
CTACCTCCCTGCATGAATGCTACACTCCTGCATGCCTACTACACTCCCTGCATCCTTGCTACACTCCTGCATCCTTGCTACCTCCTGCATCCTTGCTACACTCCCTGCATCCTGCTACACTCCTGCATCTTTGCTACACTCCCTGCATGAATGCTACACTCCTGCATGCCTACTACACTCCTGCATCCTTGCTACACTCCCTGCATCCTTGCTACACTCCCTGCATCCTTGCTACACTCCCTGCATCCTTGCTACACTCCCTGCATCCTTGCTACCTCCCTGCATCCTTGCTACACTCCCTGCATCCTTGCTACACTCCCTGCATCCTTGCTACACTCCTGCATCCCTGCTACACTCCCTGCATCCCTGCTACACTCCTGCATCTTTGCTACACTCCCTGCACCCCTGCTACACTCCTGCATGCCTGCTACACTCCCTGCATGCCTGCTACACCCCCTGCATGCCTGCTCACTCCTTCATAAATGCTACACTCCCTGCATGAATGCTTCACTCCTGCACATTCTTTACCACAGGCTTGGCACTAGGAGCTTTCTTGGGGCCCATGGTGGCTTATTTAGCAGTTGCAAGCACTAAAAACAGTGGAATAATGACAATATACTGGTATGAATGCGTGGGTGTGGGTGGGTGGTCGCTCTCGCTTGTAAACAATAGCACACTGACGCTCCCTGGAGTGCGCGCTCAGCTGGGCGCCAGGCGGACACGTCCGGTACGAATGTCGTTACACGAAGCAAACATCGTTACTCGCAATCAATTTTTTTACGTTATAAATATCGGTACTCGAAAATAACGTAAGATGACAGCATCGTAACTCGAGGTACCACTGTACTCATATTTAACAGTCAATGGCCAAGGATAAGGACAATAAAAGAAGATTTAAAAACTAACTCAAGGCTTAGAATAATACAGGTGAAGGAAGTATTACTGCAGTGTCTTACTACATACTAGCCAAGAGGATGGAACCCTCACCTTCTGCTGCCCCCGTACACCTTGCCTAACAACAACAAACATGGATGCTAACCATATGATGACAATGGCCCCTTCCTTGGATTTGATGCAATCTTTACAGAATACCCAAAGCTCGCCAAACTCTTCAAAGCCAACAATATCCACATAGAAGCATAAGCAACTGTCACCAGCCTCAAAGAAAATGTAACATTAATTAACACCACGGTTGATGACAGTATTAACCCTTTCACTGTCGAGACCCCTGCTCACAAACTTGCTCTCAGTGTCGAAGAATTTAAAATAAATAAATAAATAAATAAATAAATAAATAAATAAATAAATAAATAAATAAATAAATAAATAAATAAATAAATAAATAAATATATATATATATATACAGTGGTACCTCGACTTACGATATTTTTTCATTCCAGAATGCTGTTCAAGTGTCATTTCCAAACGAATTTATCTCCTTAAGAAATGTTGTAAAATAGACTAGTCCTTTTAGACCCCCAAAATTACACTTACAAAAGCATTTAAAAAATAAACTTACATACAAGGGTGAGTTTGGGGACCATCGTAAGTCGAGGTACCACTGTATATATATATTATATATATATATACAGTGGTACCCCGGTTTACGATGGTCCCAAACTCACCCTTTTATGTAAGTTTATTTTTTAAATGCTTTTGTAAGTGTAATTTTGGGGTCTAAAAGGACTAGTCTATTTTACAACTTTTCTTAAGGAGATAAATTCGTTTGGTAATGGCACTTGAACAGCATTCTGGAATGAAAAAATATCGTAAACCGGGTACCACTGTATATATATATATATATCAGTGGTGACCTCATTGATGGTCCCAAACTCACCCTTTATGTAAGTTTATTTTTTAAATGCTTTTGTAAGTGTAATTTTGGGGTCTAAAAGGACTAGTCTATTTTACAACATTTCTTAAGGAGATAAATTCGTTTGGTAATGGCACTTGAACAGCATTCTGGAATGAAAAATATCAGTAAGTCGAGGTACCACTGTATATATATATATATATATATATATATATATACAGTGGTACCTCGACTTACGATATTTTTCATTCCAGAATGCTGTTCAAGTGCCATACCAAACGAATTATCTCCTTAAAAATGATGTAAAATAGACTAGTCCGTTTAGATCCCCAAAATTACACTTACAAAAGCATTTAAAAAAATAAACTTACATAAAAGGGTGTGTTGGGGACCATCGTGAATCGGTACCACTGTATATATATATATATATATATATTTATTTATTTATTTATTTATTTTAAATTCTTCGACACTGAGAGCAAGTTTGTGAGCAGGGGTCTCGACGGTGAAAGGGTTAATACTGTCATCAACCGTGGTGTTAATTAATGTTACATTTTTTTATTTTTTTATTAACACATCGGCCGATTCCCACCAAGGCAGGGTGGCCCGAAAGAGAAAACTTTCATCATCATTCACTCCATCACTGTCTTGCCAGAAGGGTGCTTTACACTACAGTTATAAAACTGCAACATTAACACCTCTCCTTCAGAGTGCAGACACTGTACTTCCCATCTCCAGGACTCAAGTCCAGCCTGCCGGTTTCCCTGAATCCCTTCATAAATGTTACTTTGCTAACACTCCAACAGCACGTCAAGTATTAAAAACCATTTGTCTCCATTCACTCCTATCAAATACGCTCACACATGCTTGCTGGAAGTCCAAGCCCCTCGCACACAAAACTTCCTTTACCCCCTCCCTCCAACCTTTCCTAGGCCGACCCCTTGTCATGTAGGGGGGTAAGGAAACATGGGATAATTGGGGAATAGGGGAGTAAAGGGAGGGAGTGAGTAGGCAGGAGAGGTGAGGTTCACAGGAGCGGAGGTCACTGGGAGGTAATGTGGTGACCACACCATCACCTCTCATTACCACCTAACACTACTCACCCTCTCTCTACCTAAAATAAAATATAATAAAATAAAGTATAAGCATAAAGAATTATAAGAATATAACGGGGACAGTGAATATTACTATTCCACTCAAACACAGTTTATTTAAGTCATTGTATAATAATATATTTGGGAACAGGAGAACACTATTGAGTTTAGATAAATGGGGATTGTACATATAAGCGGGGAGACAGGGAATACAATCAACTGACGAAACAGAATATAACTTACAATATAGTTCAGAGGACAGTTCACCACAGGAACTCAGTCACACTTCTAGCCACAGGTCCCAAGACCTGCTCCAACAGAACTC
The DNA here is from genome assembly GCA_009830355.1 of Cherax destructor. Classification (NCBI taxonomy): domain Eukaryota; kingdom Metazoa; phylum Arthropoda; class Malacostraca; order Decapoda; family Parastacidae; genus Cherax; species Cherax destructor. The sequence continues at coordinate 3,233 of WNWK01003580.1, forward strand.
TGCCCAGTGTCTCCAACAGTCTCCTCCAGAGACTCTACAGCTCTCTCTCCCAGAGCTCTGCACACCGGCAGCCGCTCTGCTAGTCTCTCGTGCCCAGAGCTCTGCACACAGGCCAGAGCTCCGCCAGAATGTCTCCAGCCCAGAGCTCCGCACACAGGCCAGAGCTCCGCCAGAATCACCCTCTCTAGTTGTTTCCTCGGCCTTATATCGTCCTCCAAGCATCCCCCCAATGAGGAGTGCACCATGTGCTTTGACCTGACGCTAGTCCAAAAGACAAAAGACCTGAGCCTTAATCCGAGAGGCGTGGTCTGACAGCTATTTACCAAGGGCAGGTGTGGCTGCTTAGGTAGACCTCACAGCACACTGACTACACTGACCCCGCCTTCCCTCCACTACAGATTTATACACTCTCGAAGTTATTCTGTCTCGTTCCATTCTCTCTACATGTCCGAACCACCTCAACAACCTTCCTCAGCTCTCTGGATAATAGTTTTGGTAATCCCGCACCTTCTCCTAATTTCCAAACTCCGAATTCTCTGCATTATGTTCACACCACACAATGACCTCAGACATGACATCTCCACTGCCTCCAGCCTTCTCCTCGTTGCAACATTCATCACCCATGCTTCACACCCATATAAGAGTGTTGGTATAACTATACTCTCATACATTCCCTTCTTTACTTCCATGGACAAAGTTCTTTGTCTCCACAGACTCCGAAGTGCTCCACTCACTCTTTTTCCCTCATCAATTCTATGATTTACCTCATCCTTCATAGACCCATCTGCTGACATGTCCACTCCCAAATATCTGAATACATTCACCTCCTCCATACTCTCTCCCTCCAATCTGATATCCAATCTTTCGTCACCTAATCGTTTTGTTATCCTCATCACCTTACTCTTTCCTATATTCACTTTCAATTTTCTTCTTTTATACACCCTACCAAATTCATCCACCAACCTCTGCAGCTTCTCTTCAGAATCTCCCAAAAGCACAGTGTCATCAGCAAAAAGCAACTGTGACAACTCCCACTTTGTATTTAATTCTTTATCTTTTAACCCCACACCTCTTGCCAAGACCCTCGCATTCACTTCTCTTACAACCCCATCTATAAATATATTGAACAACCATGGTGACATCACACATCCTTGTCTAAGGCCCACTTTTACTGGGAAATAGTCCCCTTCCCTCCTACACACTCTAACTTGAGCCTCACTATCCTCATAAAAACTCTTCACTGCTTTCAGTAACCTACCTCCTATTCCATACATCTGCCACATTGCCCCCCTATCCACCCTATCATACGCCTTTTCCAAATCCATAAATGCCACAAAACCTCTTTACCCTTATCCAAATACTGTTCACCTATATGTTTCACTGTAAACACTTGGTCTACACACCCCTACCTTTCCTAAAGCCCCTTGTTCATCTGCTATCCTGCTTTCTGTTTTACTCTTAATTCTTTCAATAATAACTCTACCATACACTTTACCAGGTACACTCAACAGACTTATTTCCCCTATAATTTTTGCACTCTCTTTTGTCCCTTTGCCTTTATACAAAGAACAATACACGCTCTCTGCCAATCCCTAGGTACCTTACCCTCTTCCATACATTTATTAAATAATAGCACCAACCACTCCAAAATATATCCCCACCTGCTTTTAACATTTCTATCTTTATCCCATCAATCCCAGCTGCCTTACCCCTTTCATTCTACCCACTGCCTCACGAACTTCCCTACACCACAACTGGCTCTTCCACACTCCTACAAGATGTTATTCCTCCTTGCCCTAACACGAAATCACAGCTTCCTGTCTTCATCAACATTTAACAAATCCTCAAAATATTCTCTCCATCTTCCCGATACCTCTAACTCTCCATTTAATAACTCTCCTCTCCTATTTTTAACTGTCAAATCCATTTGTTCTCTAGGCTTCCTCAACTTATTAATCTCACTCCAAAACTTTTTCTTATTTTCAACAAAATTTGCTGATAACATCTCACCCACTCTCTCATCTGCTCTCTTTTACATTGCTTCACCACTCTTAACCTCTCTTTTCTCTCCATATACTCTTCCCTCCTTGCATCACTTCTACTTTGTAAAAACCTCTCATATGCTAACTTTTTCTCCCTTACTACTCTCTTTACATCATCATTCCACCAATCGCTCTTCTTCCCAATGAATGAATGAATGTACTCACCTAATTGTACTCACCTAATTGTGGTTGCAGGGGTCGAGACTCAGCTCCTGGCCCCGCCTCTTCGCTGTCTGCTACTGGGTCTCTGCTCTCCCTGCTCCATGAGCTTTATCATACCTTGTCTTAAAACTATGTATGGTTCCTGCCTCCACTATATCATTCTCTAGTCCATTCCACTTCCTGACTACTCTGTGGCTGAAGAAATGTTTCCTGACATCCCTTTGACTCATCTGAGTCTTCAGCTTCCAGTTGTGTCCCCTTGTTTCTGTGTTCCCTCTCTGAAACAACCTGTCACTATCTACCTTGTCAATTCCCCGCAGTATTTTGTATGTCGTTATCATGTCTCCTCTGACCCTTCTTTCCTCCAGTGTTGTTAGTCCTATTTCCCTCAACCTTTCTTCATAAGACAGACCCCTGAGTTGTGGAACTAACCTTGTCGCAAACCTTTGCACTTTCTCTAGTTTCTTGACGTGCTTGACCAGGTGTGGGTTCCAGACTGGTGCTGCATACTCTAGTATGGGCCTGACGTATACGGTATACAGTGTCTTGAACGATTCCTTGTTAAGGTAACGGAACGCTAATCTTAGGTTTGCCAGTCGCCCATATGCTGCCGCGGTTATCTGGTTGATGTGTACTTCCGGAGACGTGCTTGGTGTTATACTCACCCCAAGGTCTTTCTCCTTTGATGAGGTTTGTAGCCTTTGTCCACCTAGCCTGTACTCTGTCAGCGGTCTTCTTTGCCCTTCTCCGATCTTCATGACTTTGCATTTGGTGGGGTTAAATTCGAGAAGCCAGTTGCTAGACCAGATGTCAAGCTTGTCCAGGTCACTTTGAAGTCCTGCTTGGTCTTCATCCGATGTGATTCTCCTCATTAATTTCACATCATCTGCGAAAAGAGACACTTCTGAGTCTATCCCATCCGTCATGTCATTCACATATAGCAAGAATAGCACTGGTCCTAGGACTGACCCCTGCGGTACACCACTCGTCACAGGCGCCCACTGTGATACCTCATCACGCACCATGACCCGTTGTTGCCTCCCTGTGAGGTATTCCCTGATCCATTCCAGTGCCCTTCCTGTTATACACGCTTGGTCTTCCATCTTTTTTACTAATCTCATGTGAGGAACTGTGTCAAAGGCCTTCCTGCAGTCCAAGAAAATGCAGTCAACCCACCCTTCTCTCTCTTGCCTTACCTCTGTTACTTTATCATAGAACTCCAGGAGGTTTGTTACACAGGATTTGCCTTCCCTGAAACCGTGCTGTCTGGCGTTGATTAACCTGTTCTGCTCCAGATGCTCCACCATTCTTTTTCTGATGATTTTCTCCAAGACTTTGCACACTATACACGTAAGTGACACCGGTCTGTAGTTTAGTGCCTCTTTTCTGTCTCCTTTTTAAAGATGGGGACTACGTTGGCCTTTTCCATATCTCAGGTAGCTGCCCAGTTTCAAGGGATGTGTTGAAAATTTTGGTAAGTGGCACACTCAGAACCTCAGCTCCTTCCCGAAGGACCCATGGTGAGATATTGTCCGGACCCATTGCCTTTGAGGTATCAAGGTCACTGAGTAACTGCTTCACCTCCCCCTCAGATGTGTGTATTCCCTCCAGCACTCGATACATCCCTTGTTGGTGATGCACCCTGTCCTGTCTACCCAACTGCCTCCCTTCCTCCACTGTGAATACTTCCCTAAACCTCGAGTTGAGCTCCTCACATACCTCTTGATCATTACTTGTGAGTTCCCCATCTTCCCTCCTCAGCCTTATCACCTGATCCTTTACTGTTGTCTTCCTTCTGATGTGGCTGTACATCAGTTTCGGGTCAGACTTGACTTTCGATGCTATGTCGTTTTCGTACTGTTTCTGGGCCTCCCTCCGTACCTGTGCATACTCGTGTGGGGTTGTGTGTGTGTGTGGGGGGTTGTGTGTGTGTGTGGGGGGTTGTGTGTGTGTGTGGGGGTTGTGTGTGTGTGGGGGTTGTGTGTGTGTGGGGGTTGTGTGTGTGGGGTTGTGTGTGTGTGGGGGTTGTGTGTGTGGGGGGTTTTGTGTGGGGGGTTGTGTGTGTGTGGGGGGTTTGTGTGTGTGTGTGGGGGTGTGTGTGTGTGGGGGTTTGTGTGTGTGTGGGGGTTTGTGTGTGTGTGTGGGGGTTGTGTGTAAAAAAAGTCGGTGTAATAATCATCAAAATTACAATACGTTTTATGATGCACGCTTTTGCTTAACTATTTTAATTTGTGTCGAATTGGAAGTACCATTACATTTGATAATAAAATAGTTTCATTTCAGCATATTCCCGTGGTGGCAATCCAGATTCCGTAGCATTTTGTCTTAAAATCACAAGTGGTTAATATAAAATAAATGTGAAATCGAAGATAAACATGATTCAGCATAATCAGCCATGTGCAAATTGTAATATTTATAATGGGAACTAGAGAAAGTTGAAAGTATTGTACGAGAGAGCGGATTCCACGGGTTGTGAGGAGAGAAATTTTGATAAAGAAAATCTTGGACAACTATTATTATGCTTTAAGTATTCAACGAACTAAGTTTTTTTTTTTTTTAGTTAGCAAGAGAAAGCTGCCTTTGAGAAAAAATAATGGTGATGCTCTTCATCCGTGCAGTAGTTTTGAAGACTGAATTCCAGATACCACAAGATTTGCGATGACATTAAAATCCTTGCCACCATTAAGAGGTCGGTAAGGTGGATGTACAGAGTAAAAGTGCATCCTTTCTCTCCTGGTTTTGTGTCATCAGTGGATTCTTCTTCATCTGCATGACCTCTGTGCTCCCTCTTCGCTTTCCATTTTCTCCCAACACTTTCTATGAGCTCCAAGAGTGCACAGTGCGCATCAGAAAGCTACTTTTGTTGCCAACACTAAAATGCAACTTAGGATGCTTTATTATTGACAACGTTTCGCTCTTGTCTGTGCAAGCTTTGCTATAAACGACACATGTACAGTTCAGGTCATTTATTAAAGGAAACGTTTCGCCAAGTGGCGAAACGTTTCCTCTAATAAATGACCTAAACCGTACATTAGTGTATTTTTCCAGGTCTTGTCGGTATCACAACACCATTATTAAGCTTTATTAAAGTTCACCCAAGTTAGATTATATTAATGACTGACAAATGCTACTCTTACACTAGTGACATCATCATCAGAATAGCTGCCAGTAGGATATCCTCAGAATAATTGTTTTTACGCTGTTTTCTTGTGAAAGGTAATTGGTGAGGGCGTTTACCAAATACCATTATTGTTCCATTGTTACTAGTGTATTATGCCAGCACTGCTCTTGTATTTTGTAGTGCTCATTATCCTGAGATATATGAATGTATTTGTATGTAAATGTATTTATTAGTAAATTGTCCTGCGTTAGATTTCAGCAATGTTTTTTTCTCTGAAAGTGTTATATATTTTGATGAAACTGTCAGTAGGTTTTAATGTAACAATTTTATATTCAGTTTTGGCTTATCCCTTTTTAGACGTCAAGTTGATTAGAATGTTTGACCATAAATTGACGTCATTGTCTTTAAACGCGCTATAAATTTATATTTTATCAGACGTGCTTTGGTGTTGTGCTTATCAATTTATCACTTTTTTTATTTACTTTCTAGGTGGCGAATATAAATTGCTGGTGCGTCTTTTATGACGTTTTAGAAAGTCATACTGGCCACCATCTTCAGATTACCCTAGTCAAAATTAGGGTTGGTTTATTACCCCAGGGAAATTTACAGACGTTGGTCATTGTTATATGATTAAAAAATCAATTTTATTTTCAAAACATTTAAATACATATCTTTGACACCCATAATTACTCGTTCAGTAATGCCGTTAATTCTGTGTTTCGGCAATAAAAAGTAACCTGGTTATCAGTGCTGGTCACTGATCTGTCTCTAGGAATATAAATGGAACCTTAATTAACATGTTCACATGCGTCATAATTAGCACAATAACCTGTATGAGCGGCCACATGGGCCATGCCACAATAAACTAGGCTTGCCTGCATATAATCAGTTTTTATTTAAAGATTATTCTAATGGAGTTACGCAAATAATTTAGGTTATTATAATTGCCTTGCCTCGTAACTACTAAAATTTAATTAAAACTATCCCATTCTCAGGTAATTCAGTTTCTAACAATGTCTGGCTGTAAACTCCCTATTATTGATTTAGGTGATATTCTGGGTGTTGGTGCTTAATAGTCTAGTAAGTGATTCTTGATAGGGTGAGCCAGACTAGATGATTAACTTCATCGATCTCTAAAGACAAGCCTCAGAGTATAGCTCGTTAAAGAATCAGTCCACTCCTTCCCCTCTCCTTCCTTTTGATCACATATGATTGCCTCCCATTTCCCATGCACTGTATGACCCTACAATTTTGCGCATCACCATTATACATACTAAACAAATTTCCTAAATTTGCTTGCAACAGATAAGTCAACTCTAAACATAAATCCAGATATACTCCTGTTAACCCCTTTTGGGACCTAGTTCCTATGCCTTTTGTATATCCATAGGTTCTTGCGCTACCCTCCAGAAGATGGATATGGGGTGCACAATAAACTAGCCACCTCAGCGGAAAAATCTAAATATAATCTAATAGCAGTAACACGGTGAAAATAAGAACAATGTGTCTGTCTCGCGTTTCTATGTATACTTAATAGAAATAAAAAGGCAATGTGGGATTTACTGAAAGGAAGTAAATCATTTTTACACTAGGCACTTGAGGGACTCGAGTACTTAAATACTGCAGCACCCACATGGACTTCACTTAATATAGACATGATAGAACAGGTTTATATTTTTCTGTATTGTAAGATTTTTAAACTACATTTGGTTATAATTAACTGATTCCAGGATAGGCATCCATCAATGTATTGAAACTTTAGACCCAAATTAGTTGCCGTTCTATATAATTGTTACCAAAATTAGTGAGAAGAACAACGTAGAAATTTATTAAGAGGGGATTGGGTACGGAAGGTTGATGTTATGACAATGAACACAAAAGCACATGATTTTTCGTTGGTATTTATTGCAGTTCATTTAAGAGGTTAGGCTCGGTTTCTTAGTAGATGGTTAAGTTTGTACTCTTGTACTCCAGAATTGTACTTTGTTGTATTCAGAACTGTTTGCGAGGCAGAGTCCTAGCCCCTGGCCCCCGCCTTTTAGACTACAATTGACCAGCATTATAGTTTTCTGACCTGGGCCCTGTCATACCTATTTTTGAAACTATACATGTTGTGTACTTTTGCCTGGTTTTGAACCGCATTGTGAAGTTCTTTAGGTGGGTGAAGTGTGGTTGCGCTGTATATATCCATGATTTAGAGTAATAGTAAAATGAGATGGCATAGGGGTGTGGGAGAGGTGTTTGTGGTGAGTGAGAGTTCAGGAGTTTGAGATTTGCTTGTTTGTTTGGGGCAGTTTGTGTATAATGTGGGTGTGGTTGAACAGTCAGCTGAACCTCCTACACACACTGGGCTGACGTAAGATTTCCCGTTATTTCCCACCCACACCTTCCACCAGAAGCTCATGTCCAAACCTCCTTCAAGGGAGGCTCCTTGATACTAGCGAAGGGCTTTGGATCTAGAGAATTGGAACCGCTGTGCTTTTCCTTAAATCAGATTTGATTACCTCCCATTCCTCAGGCACTGTAATCCCTGCGGGCTTAGCGTTTCCACGTGAAACTAATGTCTTCTAAGCCTCTTGGCCCCCGATATACAGTATGTCATCGGGAGATAAGTGTACGCCCCAAATGTACCAAATTGATCAAACTAGCTTTTGGGAAATTTATATAAACCCCAGTGAGAAACTTTAACTAGAGCCACGATATCATACTGGCTTAAAATAATTTTTGAGGGTTCTTAATTCAGGATAACCCAAGACAGTCCAGTAATAACTTTCCATATGGGTTCTTGCCTAGAATGAGACCCGCAAAAGTCGACTGTTTCTTAGGAACCTATTTATAAACTACTAGGTGAACACTGGCAGCAGGTGTAAAAAGACTTACACCCCTCATCCAGCCAAAGAACCAAACTCAGGGTCCTTCTTGTGAGCCGAACGCAACACCTCTGAGCTAAGAGTCATAAATTAGTTGCTTCTGGAGGGCATGAGGGTGACGTCAAACTCAGAGAAAGGCTAGCTAGAATTTAAAACAAGAGGAGGAAGAACGAGCAGACAGGAAATTGCAGTTTGTGGCACGTTGGGTCTTGAAATAGAAAAAGATCTAAAAGACACTATCTAAGTGATGTGTGTAGGTATATTTGTTTCATGGGTGTCGAGGGATTGCATTTCACGGAATTCACTAATACAGGTGACACCTGTTACGCAGGTCATGCGAAAGCCTATTAATACTAGTAAATCATACCTTACCTGTAATATAAAGAGGAACGGATGTCATAATCTTCAAGTTTTATATAACTAAAACTGGGTTTACAAACACAGCCAGACATGGTTTCCTCTTGCCTAAAGAGATCCTCCCTTTTGTTAATATAAGCTGCATAGGAACAATGCGATCTTTAATGATGACGTGAGTAGATTCCTCAACGCTAAGTGAAAAATAATTATATAAATTTCATTTAAGTAAGACCTTGATGTTTTACAGACGGCTGGCTATACTTCGTAAATTTACATTTTCACATACGTTTTAAATTTGTGAACGTTCGTATTTTTATTTACTGTTGCTTTAACACTTGTAAATTTAACAGAAATGAAACTAGTTTACTTTTTACTGCCAGAGCGTGGCATCGTAGAGGCTCCCAGTTTCTCTTAATACGGGAGATGACTAATCCAATACAGTGAACTGGCTTCTCACGACCTCCCTCTCCAAACATACATTCATTGAAGTATTATGACCTAGCCCTAACCTCTTATTATCGTAGCGTGCTGCTAACCTGAAAAATGGTCCAGGACGTGACCTGATAATGATCTAGGATGAACTGAAACTTTTCCCAATTTTGAATTCCAACGTGTGGATTAGTTGTGATTGCTCCACCCACAATCTTACCAAACTTATATCCTACATGTCACCCATTGTTACCATCCATACTGTTTTTTTTTTTCTTGCTTTATTTGACCATCAAAAAGTTTCGTCCTTTGCCCCACCGGTAAGAATGAGGACATCCAAACCATTCTGAACCTCACAATACCGCGCCCTCAGTATATTTTTTAACGTTTCTCTCTCTTATCGCTATTACTGTCATCTCTGTTTCGTAAGAAACTTTAAAGTCAGTGGGAAGGAAGTAAAGGGAGATGAAAGTTTGCCTTCAAAAAATGTAAATTCCCCCTTTTCCCTTCATTCTCATACATCCCTCTCTCCCTCAATAACCTGTTAGGGAACTAGCACACAGTGTGGAGCAAACTCCTCTACACCATGAGGCCTGGTCACAGACCGGGCCGCGGGGGCGTTGACCCCCGGAACCCTCTCCAGGTATACTCCAGGTATACCCTAGACACTACTCTCACAGTGAACTAGCACCTCTCCTCTCACGCAAGAATAACTTCATTGGAAGTATAATTCTAAAAGATTTCATAAATAGTATAATGCGTACGTATATGTGGGAATATGATTATAATTTTCAGTCATAACGGAAAGTGGAGGTAATTCATATAATTAAATTTTGAATAAAATGTGCAAAGACCACAAGGGCGGGGCAGACATTTTGGGAGGGAGGAGCATGAATCATTAAAATATACAACATTACAGAAGTAAAGGATGCTGTGTACTAAACAGTAAGAACAATGGGGCATTATTTGCTACTTGAGATGCTTAAGAACGGTACATATCATTCTTATTTTAGACTATAAGTGCAGACTGATCCAGTAAATGAATACAGCGTTCAAGTAGTGATGAACATGTTCCTATGTATATACATATACAGCTTAAAGCTTACAAAGGGGTGGGTGGAAGAAACCTTAGTCTCAACACAACATGCACGTATACTGTATGTCAGCAATCTGCCCGAAATGCTTTGCATAACAAGGGGCTATCTAGAAACATGGATGTTTAGATTTGTAATTCTCAAAATGGTAACGCGTATTTTGGAAATAAAATTTATATTTGTAACTTATAATCCTAGATATATAACAATAAAAGGAGAGTAGATAGTTTATATACATATTAGATGAGAGGTAGTGCAAGTATCATTAGGGATGGATACACTGGGGATGGGGGGAGAAGTGTATGGATTGAGAGAACCGCAACCGCAGTCATGCACAATACACCTGTCTTGGTCATGCAATTTTGGCAGCAACTTCTCCCGACTGCTGCTCAATGACTTAGGTCTCAACATGGTGCTTTATTTCTATCCAGTTAATTACTGTTAATGTATGCTACTGCAAGCATAACACGTGAATTTTGTGCCGTCATGGGTTTATAAGGATTGACAATACCATATTCAAAAATAAATATTCTCTTGCAGAGTTATGTTATACGAACGCAGGAGTTGCCAGTGATTCTCAACCACATATCTTTAATCTTCATTCAAAAGGGGTGGCTTAATTCTCTCAAAGGGCTCTTGATTCAAGGAATTGAAGCTACACTTTCCGTCCTTAGATCAAACCTGATTACCTCTCATTCGCCAGGCTCTGTTGAACCCCTTGCGGTTTAGCGCTTCCCCATGAGTGTAGTAATGTATAATCTTTTTAATCATGTTTTCTGCAACGAAAGAAGACTTAAAATTTAATTAACATTTGAATAAACATTGAACGTTACTGACATAAAGATCATGCTAACGCCTAGTTAGTAACTCCCACGAGTCACTTCTGGAATTTTATTATGCAGTTTTGATTTATGGAGATATACACATGACTTTAAAGCAACAGTAAAGCTTAATCTTGCGCTTGAAGTGGACTTTGTGTATATTGTGGTGTCATAAATGGGTGTATGAATGGTAGGATTGGCAGGCAACTTCCCACGTTGTAGCTAGTTATGAGTCAGCCTGGTCTCTGCTTACATGCCTCTACTTTACTTATTTTCCTTTGTTCTTGCTTGGTTTCTCTTGCCCTGGATTATTATTCATGTTAACTATACACTGTTATTACATTAATGGGAGAGTTAAACCCGTAAGTCATGCAGTACCTGGGAAGTTAGTTAGTTTGATATCTTTATTATGCACCCCATACCCATCCTGTGGGAGTACCTGGGAAGCGAGAGGGATTCCGATTAACTGGCCTTGAGGAGAATAGTTCCAATTATTTGGATCAAGAGCCCTGCACCGGTATGTAGACACTTTTTTTTAGTCTAATTACATGGTGTTGCCTGGGGTGGCGTTACATATCGTGTCATACCTCCATTATGGCAGCGTCGTGACGCAACAAAAATATTGCATGCCATGCAGGGGAATGCTGCAAACTGCACTCTTTAAAAGGCTGTCTAGATGCTGGTGGCAGAGCTCTTAATACAAGGAGTTGGAGTTAACCTCATCTCTGATCAAAACTGTTTGCTTCCCATTGCACTCTGATTCCCACGTGATTGTTTTTATCACTGTAATAGGTCTTAATATTAGAGATAATTTAACCAAAGGATATATTAATCATCACGAATGTCTAATACAAAGGTTCGGGAAATGAAATTGTCCACTAATTAGGCATGTAACATATTACTAATTAAATATGTTAAGTGTTAGCCAGCCATGTTAACAGTGTTAGCCAGACAGACATTTTATATTGGCAAAATAGATTTGGTTAACATAGGTAGGTCTTCTAACCTTGTTGAAAACCATATAGATCAGGATAGCTGCCCTATGAGACGAGTTTAATTTCAAAAATGATTGCTTAGCCCCGTACAACATGGTTTTTTTTTCTTAGTTTTCGAGACCTTTAAGGCAATTGTAGCATGATCCACCACGATAATATTCGCCCATCCAATTTCTTGGTAAATCCAGTGCTAACTTGATTGACCGAGCTGCGACTCCCAGCCTATAATATCATGAATCATGTAATTAGATAGGCCTATCAGATATAATAATAATTATACATATGGACAAACAAGGCAGAATTACTTATTCCAGTTTCATTTTATATACACGCACGGGGGAGGGGGGCAAGAGCTGTGACTCGACCTCTGCAACCACAAATAGGCGAGTGTAACACACACACTTTTTTTTTTATTAATGCAAAGCCTATATATACATGGTTTTAACCATGACAGCTGCACTTTGGAGAAACAGCCAGAAAATGAATAATTGTAGATGGGGATTCTCTCCCCCCTCCCTCCCAAGAGTTGTGTTGAATATCAACTTGGTCTATGCACAGAATACATTGAAAGTAATTGCTTTCTTTACTTTCTCTCATAATTATAAATGTTCAAAGGATACATAGTAACCTTTAGTTCAGCTTGTTTCTATGGTTATTATGATTTAAATAATAAAGCAAATTGAAATGCTTGTACAATACATAAATTACATATGGAGATGCCTTATTTTGCATTGATCTTGCGTGTTAAAGGTTTGTTTCATAATGCTTGTATTTATTTGTGTTTGCAAGTATGCAGGATGTGAACGATTATTCACACCTCCCGCTGGGGTATTCCTCTCCATCCTACCCTCATTCTTTTTTCTCCGTGCCTTTTTTCACACTTCCCTTCGTCAATGAATTAACGTGATTTTCTATTATCAGATGGGGATACCAATGAAGAACAGGAAGACTAAGATCGAGAAGCCCAGACCTCTTAAGATCTGCACCTTAGGGGACCAGTCCAGTGAGTACTTCTCTTCATGACACAAGTCTTTTCCAATAAGATGGTGCTTACTTTTCATGAGATGTATATTATTTTCCAAAATAATTCTCAAATTACTATACTTCAAAATTAATACATATTGGCATGTCTCTAGTAATAGTGATGGAGTGAGCGATGGTGAAAGTGTTTCTTCTTTTTCGGGTCGCCTTGTGTTTAAAAATATCACTGCATATATACTACTTTTTAATAAATACTTTATATATCCATTATTAATGCATTAGTAAAAATAGGCGATTTTTTTAAATTATGAAATGCAGGTGTAGAAAGTAAGTGGTTTTTTATTTCACATTTTATCCTCATTTTCAGATTAAAATAAGGTGTTGCTATTTACATCTTGAAAGATTTACAGAAATTGTATTTTTCAGACTTGTAATATTGACGTGTATGTGTTTGATATATTGTCCAGAAAGTTTCAGGCGTAGGTGTAGTACAAAGCTGTTAGTTTTTAAGTAGTGACTGAAGACTGTGTTTGGGCTTGACTGTGTTTGGGCTTGACTGTGTTTGGGCTTGACTGTGTTTGGGCTTGACTGTGTTTGGGCTTGACTGTGTTTGGGCTTGACTGTGTTTGGGCTTGACTGTGTTTGGGCTTGACTGTGTTTGGGCTTGACTGTGTTTGGGCTTGACTGTGTTTGGGCTTGACTGTGTTTGGGCTTGACTGTGTTTGGGCTTGACTGTGTTTGGGCTTGACTGTGTTTGGGCTTGACTGTGTTTGGGCTTGACTGTGTTTGGGCTTGACTGTGTTTGGGCTTGACTGTGTTTGGGCTTGACTGTGTTTGGGCTTGACTGTGTTTGGGCTTGACTGTGTTTGGGCTTGACTGTGTTTGGGCGTGACTGTGTTTGGGCGTGACTGGGTTTGGGCGTGACTGGGTTTGGGCGTGACTGGGTTTGGGCGTGACTGGGTTTGGGCGTGACTGGGTTTGGGCGTGACTGGCTTTGGGCGTGACTGGCTTTGGGCGTGACTGGCTTTGGGCGTGACTGGCTTTGGGCGTGACTGGCTTTGGGCGTGACTGGCTTTGGGCGTGACTGGCTTTGGGCGTGACTGGCTTTGGGCGTGACTGGCTTTGGGCGTGACTGGCTTTGGGCGTGACTGGCTTTGGGCGTGACTGGCTTTGGGCGTGACTGGGTTTGATTATGCAAAAACACTAAATATATTCTTTAGCCTTTATGTAGTACATCACATAATCACAGCCATATTTTTGTTTTCAAATTTCAACAGTGGAAAGTGTTCTGTCAGAAATGGACGTGGTGGCGCAGTATCTTAACTCGTCAACATGTGACCGCACTGTTTACCCAGCCATTGTTGCACTTTGTGAAAACCTGAAGATGTTTGGACCACAGCTGGAAAATGTCTATAAAGGTAGAGGAATCGGTGTTAAAAATATATTAAAATACAGTAATACTGCCCCTGTATAAATGTGAATTTTATTCATTCTAATGGAAAAGTTTTTGTAAAATACAAAATGAATTTTCTTAAATTTATTATTATAACTGTTTTTTCTTGTCAAACTTTTTTTTTTAACAGATCAACTTGATAAATGTTATATATCTCTCCGAAATGGTTGCCGTGATGATCGTTTGAGTCTGGCTGCTCGGTATCGCCTTCTTGAAGTGATAGAACTTCGAGCAATGCACTGGCAACCTAATGAGAACCTCATCAATTATTACAAGCAAAAATTGGTGCAGATAGAGGTAAATTATATAAATTAGCAGGTTTATGATTGACAGAAATGGCTTTTAAGCATTCAAAGACGTAAAAAAATACTCATTTGACATCCTGATTCTTATATAAAAGCAGTGGTGAATGACACCACACATTAACAATGAGCTCATGATATATAAAAAAATTGTATCAAAAACAGTAGGGATAATCTAAGATCCAGTTATATCCCATTCTGTATTTATCTAACCTTATGCCACTCCATACATTGCACATGGGATTTATACATGGGGAACCTGAAAGAAATGTCTTGAATCAGGCAAGACACCTTCCTAGTACTCGCCATGAATTATTGTGGGATGCTGTATACAGGGAATAACCTGGACTATACCTGGAGAGAGTTCCAGGGGTCAATGCCCCTGTGGCCCGGTCTGTGACCAGGCCTCATGTTGGATCAGAGCCTGATCAACCAGGCTGTTACTGCTGGCCGCACGCAGTCCAACGTACGAACCTGCAATCATTCTGTCATTTTAATCACTAATGTAAGTTTATTTAGGTACAGGTACACATGAGTACAATTATCATAGTGCAAATAGCCAAGGATTAACCCAAAAAAGTCAGGGACTTGTTTCCATTGGGGTCCTCGTGTGCCGATAATAGCTGGTTTGGTAACTAGTACAAAGCCTTGACCCTAATTAAAAATATATATTTTAATAAGGATAAAAAGGTAAATAACAAGGTAATTGAAACCTTCATTCATCATGAGTCATTTTCAGGCGGAGGAAGCAGCCCTTGAGGATCAACATAATGATTCATTGAGCCAGACAACACCTAGTACCATCATGACTCCAACAAGCACTCCACAAATAATGATTCCAGGTCTTCAGCAGTACCAGCAGACTATGTACAACCAACAGCAGTCACCCATACCACATCCACCCACACCCACACTTCTGGGACCTGGAGAGATCATCAGGAGCTCTGGTAAATTTGCTAAGCCAACTAGAATCCCTGGAAAGAACTATTGCAAAGATGAGGTGGTGATTCGTAATGCTGATTCTGGCAAAGGTAAGCCAAAAATGTTGATTCAGTATTCATTTTGAGAAGTAATGCAACAATCTTTAATAGGATTATAGTGTGTTATATTTTATAGTTTGTATGTTAATTGAGGTAAATGAATTTGATGAGTGCACTATTAAAATATAGGTGCATAACCATTGGATTTCTGTAGTACTATATATGATTACTTTTCTGTCTTATGTAATACGTACAGTACATCATGCAGTAGAGCATGTATGTATTTATGAAAAATTTGCTATCCTTTATTAAGTAAACAGCACTGCATATATTTTTTTTTTATTTTTTTTTAGTTTGAGTTTTGTGAATTAATGGTAAACATTTATCCCTTGAAATATTCAGGAGGATAAACTTTATTATGCATGATATATATTTTACTGGTTTATGGTGCTTATGAATGTATGTAGTTTATTACATTATTATACTGCATTTAATCACAGTGGCAACACCAGTGGACACTGGAAGGGAGGGGGACAGGTCTATCAGCTTAGGCAGTAGTCCAATAATGTTAATATTTGCTTTTATTCCATCAAATATTTTGCATATAAGCATATTAAAAGTATATGTTATTAGTATTAGTGTTGTAATTTTTTTTTAACTGAGTGACTTACAATATCTCGGCTAAAATACAACTAGGTGCTCTAAGTTAAATTTTAGAGTAAAGGTCTAGGTAGCTACATTATGAGAATTTACTGAATATGTCTCTTAAAATATTTTGTTTATACGTATTTTAACTGGTCTCTTCTAAGTAGAAAATGATGTTTTTTAAGCCAGACCCCTAATATGTATGTATACTATTGTGAGGAGCTAGGAAAAAGTCCCATCTTTGTTATAGTGGTTAAAGCTACCTTCAGCTGGGAAAGGGAAAATTGAGGGCTTTCAATTCAAGGAATTTCAGTTACCATACACATCCATATTCATGCATCGAGACTGATTAGAAAGAGAACATGGCCAATCAGTTGCGTCAGTGGTAAACTGCAGAATGAGCCATCAACACGTGTTTCTACATGTAATGCCTCCAAAATTTAGCCAGTCAGATTTGGGGGGCATACTCAACCCCAGTGTGTCTTGTTCGCCAAAAAATATGGTGACCTTTCTTTGGATCAGACTTGATTATCACCCATTCCAGAGGTGCTGCATGATCTCTACAGGTTTAAAATTTCCTATTCAGTATACTGTAATTAATTTTTAGGAATACTGTACGATAGTACTACGAAGAAAATATTTGACTAAAATATGTGGTAAGATGATACTGTGCTTATGGGAGATTCTAAAGAAAAGTTGCAAAGGTTAGTGGACGAGTTTGGGAGAGTGTGTAAAGGTAGAAAGTTAAAAGTGAACATAGATAAGAGTAAGGTGATGAGGGTATCAAACGATTTAAATAAAGAAAAATTGGATATCACATTGGAGAGAGGGATTATGGAAGAAGTAAATGTTTTCAGATATTTGGGAGTTGACGTGTCAGCGGATGGGTTTATGAAGGATGAGGTTAACCATAGAATTGATGAAGGAAAAAAGGTGAGTGGTGCATTGAGGTATCTGTGGAGACAAAAAACGTTATCCATGGAGGCAAAGAAGGGAATGTACGAAAGTATAGTGGTACCAACACTCTTATATGGGTGTGAAGCATGGGTTGCAAATGCTGCAGCGAGGAGGAGGCTGGAGGCAGTGGAGATGTCCTGTCTAAGGGCAATGTGTGGTGTAAATATTATGCAGAAAATTCGGAATGTGGAAATTAGGAGAAGGTGTGGAGTTACTAAAGTATTTGTCAGAGGGCTGAAGAGGGGTTGTTGAGGTGGTTTGGTCATTTAGAGAGAATGGATCAAAGTAGAATGACTTGGAGAGCGTATAAATCTGTAGGGGAAGGAAGGCGGGGTAGGGTCGTCCTAGAAAAGGTTGGAGGAAGGGGTAAAGGAGGTTTTGTGGGCGAGGGCTTGGACTTCCAGCAAGCATGTGTGAGCGTGTTAGATAGGAGTGAATGGAGACGAATGGTTTTTGGGACATGACGATCTGTTGGAGTGTGAGCAGGGTAACATTTTGTGAAGGGATTCAGGGAAACCAGTTAATTGATTTAGTTGGACTTGAGTTCTGGAAATGGGAAGTACAATGCCTGCACTTTAAAGGAGGGGTCTGAGATAGTGACAGCTGGGAGGGACTTTTCTCAGCTGTCGTAACTGAGCTCCTCTGCAAAGACAGTGATTATGTATGAGTGTGGTGAAAGTGTTGAATGATGATGAAAGTTTTTTCTTTTTGGGGATTTTCTTTCTTTTTGGGTCACCCTGCCTCGGTGGGAGACGGCCGACTTGTTGAAAAAAAAAAAAAAAAAAATGTGGTAAGGCAATAAAATATTTTGGATTTGGAAAAGTTTTTTTTTAAGATGTCTGTAGGTTCTCTGTTGCATTTTATAGTTTTATGAAGACTTTTATTCACTAGATTTCACCCATGTTAATGGGTAAGGTATCAGTAGCATTTGAATAATGAAATGATTGCTACTGGTGTAATACATATTAATCTAACTCGGAAAATTGTTTTCGACACAAACGTGTCTTCTATGTTCAGTGTTTATCTTCCGGCAACCAAGTTGAATATCTTGATTTCGCTTCATAACTAAGTTGAAATGTTCATCTGTCTGCTGGTAACCTAAAGTTGACCCACTCTGTCTCCTGGCACAGTTATGGGAATAAAGGGCAGGCGGGTTCACATGATTGAGGAGCTTTCTGAAACCATCATCTCATTCCAGAGAGGTAAAAAAAAAAAAAAAACCTGATGCTGACCCTCATCTAATCTCTAACCTACAATGCTTGACTGTTGCTCTTTATAGTATTTTCAAATGAACAGTGTATTCCCAGGTGACAGTACAGGTGACAAATTTTTGTGAAGTATAATAATAAAAGTATTTTTGTTATTTGCAAGTTCATAAGTATACCAACTCGGCCAGAGAGTATAGATTTCTATGAGTTGCCACAACTCAAGGTTTGACTGGCAAATGAAGCCCAATAAGTATGGTAGAAACAGTTTGCAGAGCAAGTCTTAATTTTGATGTTTGCTCAATGTTAAGCTTTATCACGACTTGATAAAGCTCAATGGTGAACAAAATGTCATCAAAATAGATGTATGGTGTGCACTCTACCAGCTCCTACTGTTGAGCAACAGTGGGGCTGTCTATATTACAAGTCTTTTACTTTTTGTGACTGAGTTGGTATATTTATGTAATTATAATTACAAGGATGCCAGTTCAGTTTTCAGTAACTGTATGTAGACAGTGGCATAAAACAGACTTAAGTGTCATTTCAAAAACCCATAAGTAGGAAGAACCTTTATTCTATGATATTTCACCCATAGTGGGAGGAAACATCTTAAAACAAGTTCTTCCTGCCTAGTGTGTTTGAATTACCAGTACTCATTACACACTCTTGGTACTTGCATAATATGATGGCATTCTCAATTAATTTGTCATACTGGTACACTAAATACACTTGTTCTTTGAATATTGTATTGGCCTCCTTAATTACCTGGTGAGACCTTTTAACCTGACAACCTTTGGAGTAGTTACCAAATATATAAATGTACCATACACGTTTGTTGTACTAATACTGTAACTGCATCCAAAATCTGCAATGCCATGTATATGCATGACTTGATTTATGTTAATCTTTTATCTGTAATTTCCATAGTTTTGTTATCAAGTAGTTGCCTTCCGAGCATTAATAAACTTTGCCTTGTGGTATTTTTAGAAACATCCATTAATAGATTTATACCAGTATCTTCATCCTTTTAACATACGACTAACAGTGTTAACCATAAATAACAATTTTCTTTTAGTTTCAATTTCTTTAGTGTTATTGTTAACTTACTGTATAGAAATATTGTAGCTGAAACTTAAATTTTTTTATGGTGAGGGCTCATAGGTCATTTTTTTAGCTATTATATGCAGTCTCTTGATCCTATGCATGGCTATTACTTCATATCTCTAATGCTGTATAAAGCTTAATTCTAGATCTTTTATGATAAGTTTAATGCATCATTGTGCTTTACATAAGCTTGTCATTTTATTGATAAGGTTGCAAATGTAATGTGAAATGTTGCACATGAAGATCATGAACTAGACATGAAGGTGAATGAAAGAATTTATGGAAAATATAAAACGAAGAGGTAATAAGTTTACTGATTCATTGGAAGGATAAAGGATGGAGATAAATGGTATAAAATACCAACATGATGGCAAAAATAGACTAATGCAGTATAATGTGATCCTTTATTGACTACGTTTCACCCACGCATTGGGCTTTATCAAGTCAAAAACGGATATCTTTGTGACTTGATAAAGCTCACTGTGTAGACAAAACAGTCAAAAAATGATTATACTGCATTTGTCTATTTTTCCAAAGATAAAGGATTTAATTCCCTGTAAGGTTTAGGACATGCTTCTTGCTGGGAAATGAACAGTGCCTTTAGATAATTGTCCTCTTGGTTTTTGGGTGTAAGAGTAATTGTTTTGAAAGATAAGTGTGCAAAGTGTTAGTGATGAAAGAGTAGAAGATTGTAACTTATCAGCAAGATGCTAGATTGAGAGGAATTCCCCATTCATGGCTAGGAAATGTTATAAGATTAATCTTTACTTCAAGTTTGTTTGCTTTATTATATCGGCTTTTATACTTTAATGGAAAAAAAGTTTGATTAGTCTTTCAACATTATTTTGGAGAGTAGAATTGAAACAATCTTTAAAGAACAAAACATCTCAGGATCAAAGAATGTTTGATATAGGTTCCTAAAAAATCGGTCTTAAAGACTAGTTTTTATTTTGAGTCAATGTAAGATGAATGCTTCCACATTTGTATTAGCAGGGTAAACAATATTAATATACTGTAACTAAAATATAGGTGTAAATATGTACTCTAGAAAATATTAATTGTTAATGGTTAAATTATGCAAAGGTGTAATTAACTATCGTAGTCCTAAAGTAAAGATAAACAAAAGATACAAGATAATTTCTTAATAAAATACTTAAGGAATTGTTACTGGGACTCGCCACGATGCAAATAAATAAAATTGACTAAATGATATTTCAAAAGAAATGCATATACAGTGTTAATTGCTTTAACTTTGGGGAGTTGCCACTCAGTCCTATAAGTTAAGTACAGTACTTGTTCTTTGTTTTACAGTTGCCCCCGGAGCTCGAGAAAGACTTGTTCAAATTACGGGACCAGCAGAGGAAAACATCAAGTAAGTTTTGTTATTTAAAATATTTACCCCCTCATTGTCCCCAGGCTACTCCTATACAATTACACCTGCCTTCCATTTTGAATCCATAATTGCACAAAAATAGAAGGTTTACTCCATTTCCCAGATAATAAAATATAAACAGGAATGATTAGTTATGGTTTACAGTGTCCCAGTAATTTAATCATATCTATTAAAAACCCATAAAACAGACTGGTGTATGGTAGGGGAGGCGGCAAAATATCTAATATTTTTGCTACTTTGAGGACAATTTCAAGCTGCTTCAGGTCCTGAAACCAACCAAAATACTCTTTATTTCAGTAGAATGTCTTCCATTCTATCAAATGATACCAAACAGTCAATAAAACCATACAAACAATCCTAGAAAACACCTCAAAGTTGCTATTTTAAACCAAACACATGATCAGTTTTTCTTTTTCCATCTTTCACTGCATGGAGCCAAATTTTGTTAATTCTGTACACACTCGCCACATAAAAATCCACTTTCTTGTATCTAGGCCAAAATTTGCCATGCCTCTGGAAGGGTTAATATAAAGAATATTAGTAACCGAGGCTTTCAGAGCAAGTTATGTTATTCAGTAATGTCTTGTTTCTAATTCTCCCAAATTTGTAAAGTTTTGAATTTCGACATCTTCAAAATTCAGAGCTTTTTGATGACTAATATTGCAAATTTAAATTAACAAATACAGTGGACCCCCGGTTTACATACTGCTCAAAACTTGACCCATTATGTAAGTGTATTTTTGTAAGTGTTTTTGTAAGTGTATATTTGGGGGTCTAAAAGGACTAATCTAATTTACATTATTCCTTATGGGAATAAATTTGTTCGGTAACAGCACTTGAACAGCATTCTGGAATGAATTACGGCCGTTAACCGAGGGTCCACTGTACACATACTTTCTGCTTAGAATTTTTTCAGAGTAACAAATATTTTAATTCATTTTGAATTAAAAAAAGAAAATGTACAGTACTGTACTATATTTGTTTAATAATTTTCCACAAATCAGATTTTCTTTAATACAGAATGTACAATATTTTCTGAAATTTAGAATTCTGAATATTTTTAAATTTTATTTTAAAAATAATGTACAGTAATGTCATTTTGAATTTGTTTTCCCAGTAAGATATTTCTGATTTCCTTGATGGTATGGTAATACTGATTCTATAATATAGACACTTTCTAACAAGAATTAGTCCAAATAGGAGAAAAAATCACTGTACGAGGAGAATTTTGTTTAGGTTTGTTGTGGTGCTGTATAATGGGATCTGTTGGTGCAGGTATTGTCTAAAAACTTGTCTACATCATCAAATATGTCATGTCTTTTAATTGCATTTGAGTTATTAGTTGTGCTTTTCTTATTAATGTCGTATAAGATTTCTTCATAAAGACTAAAGATTTTATTTCTTTGTAAAGGTTACAATGTGTAATTACAATTTTGGTTTGCAAAGTACAAAGTAGGCCACTATCATGCCAGGGCATGAAAAGAATTCTTCCTCCATAACCCATGCATGTTGTAAGAAGAAATTAAAATGCCAGAAGCAAGGGGCTAGTAACTCCTGTATAAATTACTAAATGTATAAAGAAGAAAAACTTTGAGTTTCTTTTTGGCTCACCCTGCCTTGGTGGGAAACAACTGGTGTGAAATATGTAAAACAAAATAAATTGTGACTGCTGAATTTTTTCTTTGGCAAGCCAAGCTAAGCATCTCATAGAGGAGACAATAAGACGCAATGCATCTCCAGTCCGAGGCGATGAAAGAGGATCCATCTTCACTACTCTTGGAGGATCATCATCATCTATCTCGTCCCATACCTCTGATGAAACTCTGCAAGGTAACTATCTTAATATTTCTTATTTCCATACTGAAATACATGTATGCTATCTGTGTTCTCACAATTTATATTTTCTGTAGTTTTATTTTAGTTTTTCAATAATTCGACTTCAGACAACAATACCATACTTAAATATGATGAAATAACCATTAAGTTAATACGTATTATCATTGTTAACATTAACACAACCATTTAGTTAGAAGCCATCTTAGTATCTTATCTTGCATTAAAGTATAGTAATTTCTTTTGTATCATTTAAATTTAGTTTTTAAATACTTAGGAATATGAATAAAAAAATTTCAGTCCTATACAATATTCAATGTATTTTATTCAGTGCTTCGGAAGTATCTCTCTCTTGATGAGATATCACTCAGTAAGTTGTTAATTGCCTTGTTAAAAGTTTCTTCGTAATTTGAGATGCTTAAATTGTAAATTGTTACCTAAATTAGTGTATTATGGCTGCTAGAGTGGAGGGCTAATTTTGCAATCAAGTTGAAAATAGTAATTTAAAAAAAAATTGTAGTGCAGCTTTGCTTGCTTAATACGTACAGTAGTCACTACAGTTTTACTCTTATTACCTGAAAGTGTGGTGGATTTTAATTATTCTTTAATCATTTTTTAAAGAATTATATGGTGAATTATATGAAATGTAGGCATTCTGATGTTCGAATGTGATGATTCTGGAAAAAAATGTAATTTTGTTTGTGCTGTGCTTGTGAAACAGTAAATTCTTATACGTACCTTGTAAGATTTTATAGTTTTAACTACCTCCCTTTTTGCATAAGAGGATTTACCAGCAATCCTTTGGCTGTCTTCAAGGTAGAACTTCGTGAGTGCCTCTAGTTAATTCCACTTTTTTTTTTTTTTTTTAACCACTCTGAAGCTGAAGTACGTACTTCCTAACATCGCCGTAGCTCATTTCTTTAATTTTCATCTATGCTTTTGTGTACCCATTTCTTGCCAGATATTTGATGTTCATTCAGAAGTCCCTGAGCACTTCAGTGAAATTAATGTGCATGGAAAAGTCTTAATAATGACACCCTCGTTAGGAGGGAACATTTCCAGAAGGAACAAAGTAGGAAAGATATACTGTACATTTTTGTCTGTCTAAAATTTTTACAATGTTATAAAAGTACAAATTGTTTTCAAAGTACTTTTCTCTACTGGTTCTCGGCGTTCAAGCTCGAAGAGGAACACCCTTGTCCACAGCCAGTCTATGGGAGATGACCCCTTAGGAGAGTACCGCTATACTGTCACCCATGGAAGCGATGTTCTGAGGATCACTGGAAATAACTTGCATCTTGTCAGGGTTGGTACTTTTGCTTGTGTAGTACATATATATATTTTTTTTAAATGACTTGAGTCCTGGAAATGGGAAGTACAATGCCTGCACTTTAGAGGAGGGGTTTGGGATATTGGCAGTTTGGAGGGACATCTAAACTGTTGTATCTGAGTGCTTCTGCAAAGACAGTGATTATGTATGAGTGATGGTTAGTGTTGAATGATGATGAAAGTTTTTTTTTTTTTTTTTTTTCTTTTCTTTTTCTTTTTGGGTCACCCTGCCTTGGTG
Organism: Cherax destructor; assembly: GCA_009830355.1. Classification (NCBI taxonomy): domain Eukaryota; kingdom Metazoa; phylum Arthropoda; class Malacostraca; order Decapoda; family Parastacidae; genus Cherax; species Cherax destructor. Next base: position 27,544 of record WNWK01003580.1, read on the forward strand.
GGAGACGGCCGACGTGGAAAAGAATTCTTCCTCCGTAATCCATGCGTGTCGTAAGAGGCGACTAAAATGCCAGGAGCAAGGGGCTAGTAACCCCATTCTGTATAAATTACTAAATTTAAAAAGAATTTTTTTTTTTTGGGTAACCCTGCCTTGGTGGGATATGGCCAGTTCATTGGCACAGTATTACTTTCCTTGCATAATTGCTCCATTTCTAAAAAAAAATGTCCATTTGCAGACGGCAAAATTGGTACTAGACGAGTTCTTCAGTGGTGAAAGGAATTTAAACAACATTGCTCTACTCCTTGGTACAGATGCAAGCAGGTTAGTATGCTAATTAGAAAATTAAAATAAGAGAATAAGGTAGTGTAATTTATTTAATTTGTTTTGCTTAGCTTGTTTGCTTCTGTCTGTCTAATGCCTTTTTTCTTCTGCCATCTACCTGTTCCTTGGGATGGTTTTGTGAAGAATATTCCCCATTCATATTAAGTGTATTTACAACCAATACTTAAATTATTCATGTTATATTAATTTAAACTGCAAAACATCAAACCATGGGACAGGTGAGGTTTGAACCCATGACGAGTGAGTAGTAAAACTCCAGGTCAGTGTGTAAACCACTCGGCCAGCTGGCCAAGTGGTTTACACACTGGCTTAGTTTTAGGACTCTTGCCATGGGCTCAAACTCCACCTGTTCCGTGGTTTGCTTGTGTTTTTACAATTTCACGAGTTGCACAAAACATCATTAACATGGTACAGTACACAGGAAAGTGTACACAAAAATAGATGTTTCTTCCTCCAGATGTGATGCTTGAGCCTTAAAATAGTGAACCAACCTCTTAATTAGCCAGACTAAACTTGCTTGAATAAACACACAATTTTTCTTCTGCCTTTAAGAAGTTATGTCTTCACATAGTCTTCATGTTTGAAATTAGAGAGAAGTCGTCTCAACTTGATAAATAAATGAGTTGAAAGGTAATGAGTAAAGTTGTATGTGTTGCGGTAACAAGTTCATTCATTAACAGTGTCATTCACATTCAGTTGTTGGTACAGTATTACATACTTTGAAAACAAGTATAAATTTTCCTTTTTAATTGAGATAAATGTATTAAGTGGGTTCATTGAGTAAAGTCTGACAGACCTCCCTGAACACACTGTATCATTATAATTTGCTTCACTATAATCTATGGATATTCTTTGAATAAATTTAAAGACTGAATGCTTAGAATTTTTTTTTTTTTTACTCTGTTTTTGTCCACATTTCTTCATTATTATTGTTTTCAAGTTTAAGACTGTTCTTCAACGTACTCTACTTCAAAATAACAATAATTTACAAGGGTTACACAGGCAGCTTATAAAGTGCAAGCCAAGATGAGTCAGTGTCCTCAACAGGGAGAACAATAAGCCAAAATTGTAAACTAAGAAAAAGGTGCTACAAGGATGCTAGAAAATATTTCTTCAGATATAGTGGTAGATTTCTGGAATGGGATCCATGAAGAGGTGGTATTGTATGTGCTGTAACCACTGGAAACTATACAGTTAATACAAAAATACTAGAGATTAAATAATTTTAAGCTGACCTATATATATAGATTTGGTCAACTTAAATTTATTTATATGCCACATAGTTCTTCCCTGTAACTGTAAGTAGGTTATTACAAAGCTGCTAAGTTACTATTCACACAGGATCCACCCACATATAATCACTAAAGCTTGACATTACCTAGCAGAGGGCAAATTTCTATAATATAATAATATCTTTATTTACTACAAGTACATGTACATGGTATACAGGCTTAGCTGACATCAATGACATACTACTACGTGTATATAGAAAGCATTTCGGGCAAATTAGGTCAGTTTTGTCCCAGGATACAACTCGCACTAGTGAACTAACACCCAGGTACCCATTTTAAACTGATAGGTGAACAGGGACAAGGACAGCAGGTTTCTTATGGAAACATGTCCTTAATGTTTTCCAGTTGTACTTAAGTTGTAACTTAAGACAGATATTTTAACAACCATTTCATAGCAAAACAAGGTTACAGGAAAACACATTTGCCATTACTTAATCCTTTAGCTGTCTAAGAAAACCTTATGGTTTCTAATTATGTGGTGAATTCATAGTGAAAATGTGGAAACAAAAATGCAGGCATACCTCGCTAATATAGCGCTTTTCAACTATGTTCACATTTGCCAACGACATGCACATCAGGCTAACAATACAGTGTTGTAGCATTTTTGAATTGTTCTTTTAGGCCTAGCAGTATTGCACACTAATAAATGATAGTGTAAACATGTTTTTACACTTACATATGCACTGGCAAGTGAAAAAAAGGCTGTGATTCACTTTCAAGCGATATTAGCTTTACTGCACTGAACTGGAACCTAACCTGCCATATAAGCGAGGTATGCCTGTATAGCATTTGATAATGAGGAGACATTTCTTTAAATTTACTTTGGACACATGGATCATTATTATATCGGAAAGTTCTAAATCCATAGGGAGTCGTACAGTGCTTGGGAAAAATGGGAGGTAATCATGGTTTTATCTGAGGAATGGGATTGTACACTAACTGCAATTCCTTTGATCATGAGACCTTCACCAATATCAAGGCATCCCCTTGAAGGACTGGACATGCATGAAGTGTCACTGGATGAGCTCGGCAAGTTAACAGTGTTCTATAAGAATGATTTGTTCGTTGGTTTTATTAATTTTTTTAAATCTGTAGCCCATAAAAATGCTAAATTATAAATTTTTGGTGTTTTATATTGTGGTGTAACTGTTGGTGTTAGGCAATGTATTATCATTTTGTTGGTCACAGCATTTCTTATACATAACCGAATTTTCTGGATTTACAACATTTATTGGTCAATTGATAATTGGCCTCATAAAAAGCAATGCTGATAAAAAGAACTCATAAAAACCAACTTTTTCAAGTCATTCTTTGTCTTTAAGCTTAGCGATGCATTTTCTAATTTCAACTCAGTGAACCAGTGGCTGACTCAACAACTACGACAAGTCAGGGCCGACAACCATCTCCAACTGTACAGACTCCAACCACTGATCTAGACCTAACTGGTGAAAGTTTCAAAGGGGGTGTCGTTACAGTCGTGCGTCAACCTCTTTTCCCATCTTCTTCAAAGTAAGGAGTGCCTGGCAACTAAGCCAAAATTCAGTTCTCTAAGAAAACATAAATGAGGATTGGTTTGAAAAGTATTTGGAGACATACTAATCTAAAATTTGTGAGCTATTATTGCAAAAAAAAAAAAAAAAACACAACTAACCAAATAACTTCTCCATGCTTGGGTACATTTAAATTTTTTTCATTCTTAGAGTAAAACAATTTGAGTGGTCTGCTTCATTTGCTGTTATACTTTCTTAATGAATTTCTTATATAAATTGAAAATAAATTTAATGCCTTTTTATATCATTTTTAATAAACTGCATTGTATATCTTGCAATTATGACAGTTCTTAAATTTGTTAATTAAATCTCGCTTGAAATATTGGACATGCAAGGCCCCCAAACAAATATTACGTTATTCCATGATATGTAATTATATAATGCATCTCTGTTTCTTTATGAATAAAAAATTAACTAATAAATTTAACAAGTACAGTGGACCCTCAGTTTTCGTACAGCTCCCAACTCGAACAATTATGTAAGTGTATTTTTGTAAGTATATTTTGGGGGGTCGGAAACGACTAATTTAATTTACATTCGTCCTTATGGGAACAAATTCGTTCGGTAACGGCACTCGAACAGCATTCTGGAAAGAATTATCGACGAAAACCGAGGGTCCACTGTATTGTGTATTACCTATTACCTGTGTGAAAAAAGTTGTTCTATTGCCATGTGTTTAAGTTAGTACTGATGAATTTAAATTCATATAATTGTATGTATTAGTATTTTGCTTTCAGTACAATGTGTGCACACTTATTTATCATCGTCACTTTGTTTTCAAAAGGGAGGCTATAGAATCTGCAGAGTCTAGCAGTCAGCCTGGTGATCAGAGCTCCAAGAATCGAAGAGCTCTCTTCCAGAAGACAAGTGAGGATCGTGCCAGTGAGTGTTCATAGCTTCATTTAGTTTTAATTGCTGTAATGTATTTCTTTCAACAAACCGGCAGTAACCCACTGAGGCATGGTTTCCCAGAAAGAAAACACAAAAGTTTATCTTTTTCACTTTAGTAATGTATGCAGGAGAAGGGGTTACTAGCCCCTTGCTCCTGTAATATATTTTATGTATATAATTCTAATATAAAATGAAATACAAGTACACAATATTAGTAAACCCAGTTTATTAAAAATTAATAAACTATAATCACTACCATATACAATACTGTACAGGCATACCTTGTTAATATGGTGCTCACTTTAGAGCGCTTTCATTTGCCTTGCTCTTATGATGGCTTTTGGCAATTTTCAAATATATTTTCTTTTTCTTTTTGCATTTTTTTTAGGCCTAGTGCTATTGTGCACTTAATAAATAATAGTGTAAACACGTTTTTAGGCTTTTGTATTCACTGGCAAGTGAAAAGGCTGCGATTCGCTTTAAAGCAATATTCACTTTACGGCTGTGGTCTGGAACCTAACCTGTTGTATTAATGAGGTATGCCTGTACATAATATAGTGCTGTATTGTAATCAGTTGGAACTTTTTATTTCTTATATAAGGTGCTGTTGAGTGTGAGCAGGGAAATGTTTTGTGAAGGGATTCAGGGAAACTGGTTAGCTGGACTTGAGTCCTGGAGGTGGGAAGTACAATGCCTGCACTTCAAAGCAGGGGTTTGGGATATTGGCTGTTTGGAGTGGAATCTAAACTGCTGTATCTGAGCACCTCTGCATAGACAGTGATTGTGTGAATGATCGTGAAAATGGTTTCATTTTTTTTTTTGGGTCACCCTGCCTCGGTGGGAGACAGCCAACGTGTTGAGAGAAAAAAAAGTAAATAAAACACTCAAGCAGAATGAATACATCATACGTACTACTTCCTAGACAGTTGAAGGATATTCTAAAGTGCAACAAATGACCCGTTTTGTGGTTGTGGTTTTAGAGGAGGTCAGTGTACGTTAATGACGATCACTATATAAAGTGTTGGCATTATGATGGTTAAATCTCTCTTTGAATGTAAACCTAATTATGCAAATGTAAGGAAGCAAAGGATACACAGTATACCATGAATGCAGTCCCTTAATCAGAGGATGTGCACCAATATAACTCGTGTATCACCAAATAAGAGTTTTAACGACTAATCAGATGCAATATTAGAAAAATGGATAGAAGTTGGATAGGCAGGTTGCCAAAGGATATACATATTTGACATTTTTGTATTTACATTAATCACAAAGTTCTGCTTTTGGCAGATGAGGGAACTTTTAGAATCTTCTGTTAAGAGAGCTTCATCTTCTTAAAAAAATAATAGAGATGACTTTTGAGTATACGTATGTAGTCCTAAATTGATTTGTGGGCAGGGGACCTCTTGCTGTTTCAGGCAAAGAGTTCCAGATCTTTGGGCCATTTATGTGCATTGCATTTTTGCATAGTGTGAGATGGATACGAGGGATGTCAAAGTGTTTTGTGCCTCATGTTATGCGTGTGTGTTTGTTAAAGCTGTCTAGAAGTTTGAGTGAAGGGTTGATATTTGAGTTTAATGTTCTGTATATATAGTAGGCACAGTAATAAGTGTGACTATTTTTTTTCCTCCTCTCTCCCAACAAGTCGGCCATCTCCCACCAAGGCAGGGTGACCCAAAAAGAAAGAAAATCCCCAAAAAGAAAATATTTTCATCATCATTCAACACTTTCACCACACTCATACATAATCACTGTCTTTGCAGAGGCGCTCAGATACGACAGCTGAGAATAGTCCCTCCCAGCTGTCACTATCCCAGACCCCTCCTTTAAAGTGCAGGCATTGTACTTCCCATTTCCAGGACTCAAGTCCAACTAAATCAATTAACTGGTTTCCCTGAATCCCTTCACAAAATGTTACCCTGCTCACACTCCAACAGCTCGTCAGGTCCCAAAAACCATTCGTCTCCATTCACTCCTATTTTTGTATATTAAGTAAGTTCAAGCTTTTGAAGAGTGGTGGGGTTTGTTGTCTGGCACTGGAGTTTGTGATCATCCGCACCACCGCTTTTTGTTGGGTTATTAAAGGTTTAAGGTGATTGGCCGTGGTAGATCCCCAAGCACAAATACCACAGGTGAGGTAAGGGTATATTAGAGAGTGATATAAAGTAAAGAGTGCCCTTTGGGGTACATAGTATCGTATCTTGGAAAGGATACCTACTGTTTTGAAAACTTTCTTAGTTATATGCTGGATGTGGGTCTGAAATTTAAGATTACAGTCAGGGTGGAGACCTAGAAATTTGCCCTCAGTGTGTCTTGTAATGGGTAAACCATTTATCGATATGTTTAGCTAGATGTTTAACGTTCTGTTTCCAAAAAGCATGAAGTAGGTTTTGTCTATATTGAGAGTAAGTTTGTTTGTCGTCATCCAGTTTGATATTTTATGTAGATTTAATACATTTTAGTTCATTAGAGTAGTAGATAGCAGTACCTCCTGGTTGATCAGGCCTGCAGATGTGTATGGCTGTGTAACCAGGTAAGACAAAGATGTCTGTTAAATCATGTTTGAATCAGGTTTAAGTGAGAATGATTAAGGATATGTTAACATTTAGAGAATTAAGAAGTGCATGGAGGTCATAGTGTTTACTCAATGATCTGATATTGTAATTGAATACTGTTATGTTCTTGTTGGCACTGAGTACAGCTTTAGCCTGTACTTTTCATGTGCATTCAGGTAAAGTTCAATATGTGGAACATTGAAGAGTTAGTTTAATATCTTTATTATACACCCCATACCCATCCTGTGGGTGGTAGTCAAAAAGATTAGAGGTACATAATGGGTCCAAGAACTGGGCAGCAAAGTTTTGATAGGTGAACAAGTTACAAAGGTAGTGAACCATTCACACATCTACACCTGATCACAATTGCAGTGAGGTATTTGTTTCTTGTATTGTGCATATATGTTCTGTGCATCTCTTAAGAAGAGCTTCAGGGCTGGGTTAATATTTGTATTGATTGTCTTTTATGTATGTGTAGGAATGTTAGTCTGAGGGTAATCCGAATTGTGCTATCAGCTCGCTTTTGGAAAGACATCACTGGAATGAATGATGATGATTGTGTTTTCTTCTTTGGGTCAACCTTGGCTTTTCTGTGTTTTTGAATTTCAAGTTGCTGTCAAGGTGTAGACTTTAGAGTTTTTCCACATCTTGCATTCTTGTGTAGATTTAAGTTAGTAGAATCATGTCTGTATGTAGGTTTACACTGTTTACAATTTTGACAATCGAGTCTTTAAAGAAAATGGCCTGTTACTTTTAAGTTTTAGATTAAGTTTAGCTATAAATTAAAACTGTTTACAGTGTAGATTTCTAGATTGTGGTGTTCCTTACTATGTCTTTATTTACCTGATGGTTGGTCTAGGGCACTGCCTCTTGGGCCCACTCTAGCACTGTAATTAACTGATCAATGAAATCGAACCTTTATGCGAGGCATTACCTATGTTTTTATTATATCACAAAAATCTCTAAAACCATGTACAAATGCATGCGATTTTTTCTTTAGTTTACATGTAATAAAACATTGGTAGACACAAAAGAAAGCCAATTGTATGCAATGCATTTTGGTCAGAGTAATTCAAATGCTTAAAGACTACTTAAGAATTAGACATGGTTTATACAGACCTGCATTGCCATTTTTTATGTTTCAAATAGTATTTACATATAGTATACTGATCATACCTGATGCTATTTTTGCAGGTGTAACCTATGGAATAGATTATCTTCAAGCTGTTCAATGTTTTGTGTGGTTTGAATGTCAGACCTTAATTTATCAGTACTTTTAATTAACCTCAATGTTATTAATAGTGTTTGATTTTCTTTTTAACTAACACCCACTTAGTTGATTGTAGTGTAGTTTTCCCATGTGTATTATTGTATATAAATAACCTGGAGTGGAGGGACATGTCAAGGCCCCATTAAATGAAGTCCTGGGGTAGCAAAAGAGAAGTTTTCATAGTTGCGTTAACAATTAGCATAAAGCTGCATGCTTCACAGTATTTTGATGCGAAGTGAAAAGCCAGCTCGATAATGTTCCTTCATTGTTTGTCTTGTCGTACGTGATGAGCCAAATCGACGAGTTTAAAATTTTCTAACTAGGATATATTTACATAAGAAATGTTAGAGATTATTAATTTAGAATTACGGTAAAGAGATTAATTACGATTAAATACAATTAGCCATTCATATTATCAGGCTGATGTGGTAATTTTCACATTTTTAAATAAAATACTAAAATTAATTTTCATGCTACATTTCATTTTTAATTTCCTAATAATATAAGTGAGCTGTCACTAAAACTTAATACGTATCAGAAATTTATTAGCTAAAAAAAACAAACTAAAATTTTCCTAGCTTTAGAAATGAAAATGAGAAAAATAAGAATCTATTATAATTCACAATGATTTTTGAAAAATTGACTTAGGGGGAAATAGTTGAAACCTGATTCATACTTGCTCTCTTGTTGCAAGTTATTGCAACTCGTGATACAACAACTGTTTACCTTTTAATAAATGACAGAATATACAAAATTAGCATGGATTGGGCCAGTTCAGTAACTGTAGCTGATGACGACCGTGGCTCTTCCTCAGATGGGGACGATGCGGGGCCCTCCACTCCTGGTACCACTAGTCCCATGCTCGAGGCTGTGGTGGACCCTCTTCCTGCTGTTCCTGCTCGCCGCTGCTACACTCGAGCCTTCCTTGTCCAATGTGCTTCTTCTCCCTTAAGTCGCCTCACCCCTGACAACTGGTCCCAAGTGGTGAAACAGACACCTATAGTATTCAAGAAGGTGCAGTGCTGCTAGCTTCATACCAACTAATCCTAATCTTACTAATCAACTTACTTTAGTTGTATTAAAAGTTCAGTACTGTACTAGCTCTTCCAATGACTTTTAAGACTTAATTTTTCATTAGTAAAGAGTATTAGTCAAAAGGACACAGATTAGCAGTGCAGGAAATTTTTATTAAAATATTTTTTCATTTCAATTGTGACACCTTGTTTACTCCCTGTAGTTGAAGGATGATATAACTTTGCAGAAGATTCCTGCAGTGTTAAAAATATTTGTGACCTGACAGTCAGGGTGTTTCATTTTGTATTTAATTTTGTATGTTAGGTTTTTGTAATACGTACTGTATTGCAGCGTTATTTGAATAGTGATAAAGCAATAATTTTCTTTTTATCTGTTGGTAAATGTTTCTAGTATTTTATGATGGTAAAAAAGTAGGATTAGCAAACATTCTAGTAATGGTATCATCTTTTGTATTATTCATAAGAGATTTTAAGTGGTACATCCAGTCATATTCATTCATAAACTCATGACTCAAATTTGTAATTTGATATTTCAATGTAATGTTGAATGACTCTTTTGGGTTTAGTACTCTTCATGAATACAGTACATATTTCATCAACATTTCAGTTATGGCCATTTTCCAATAGTTCTTATTGAATTTTACATTCCATCTCACAGTGGGACACTTGCAACTTAGTTGCAGACAAAACTCAACTTTTGTTCATTGCCAACTTTATTTTCTAACTTGTATCCTAAACTTCAAAGCTTCATCAATATTTTGATAACATTCACTTTTAACTTTTCTTAGAAATCTTATATTTCTGTGATTGCAGAGTGCCTTTCAAATATTGGGAATTCTCAGGTTCAGAAACTGGTTGTTTTTCTCACTTGCTTCAACTGTCTTGTTTGTCCTTATTTTGAGTATTGACAGTAGATTTGTGGAAGTGTGCTTTCTCCCCAAATATCTTTTGATATGTTTCATTACCTCATTTTTTCATTTTGAATTATTCTTTAACTGCAATGTTGTACAGGTACAATGCCAATTTTCCAGCTTCCTTAGTTCCTAAGCTTTGCTGAAATGACTATTTTGCCAGACCAACAGAGGTCACGTAATAATAATTCAACAATCCACCTCTGACCCACTAATTATACACCTCCCATGTCTCTAAAGCACCATGGACTGACTTCAACAATCTTCAATTATACATTAGAATAAATGAAACAAGTTTAATTGCTGTATGTACTTACAAAGAATGTTTGCAGTATTACTGCTCCCAAAGTGGTAAATTCCAGTTTTACTGGAACTGTATTCTGAATTCTGGAAAAGTTAAATGAAAAAGTTCATGATGCTAAGAAAATATGGGAATGTTAGTTATAGCTTAAAATTCAGTGGTTTTTTTTTTTTAATTAAAGGGAGCAAAAGGGTAAGGGGAGGGTGTGAATGATATTTACAGTTCCACTTTATGGCATTGTTTTTCTGTATTTATCAAGATTAATAGAATGTGTAATTTTAGTTTTGATGCCAAAAATGACATTCAAATGGAGGGTACATGTGATCAGGTCTTTAGTTGGTAACCTAGTGGGTGGCTGGCCATTGTATACTAGTGTGTATTAACTCTCTTTCTTCATTTTTAATGACTAATTTTGTACTGTTTAAAGAATAATAATAGAGTACAGTACTCTGTATTAAAGAAACATTTTTGTGTAACAGTTCTGTTCACACACATCTGTGTATTAGTAATCATGCTTGTTATAACAGTGTAGGATGGAGGGAGGGAAGATGGAGAGCATAGCTGTTCTATTTTTTCCTTCCTTCTCCCTCTTTTCTCTTTCCCTATCACCTATATAGAGTTAGTCTTCTAAATTTACAGGAGGTTATGTTCCTAGGGTGAATAGTATAGCGATACACAAATAACCCGCACTTGGGAGAGAGAAAAGCTTATGATAATGTTTCGGTCTGTCTTGGACCATCCACAAGTCACACTGGTGATTTTGTAAATGATCCAAGGTGGACTGAAATGTTGCCATAAGCTTTTCTTTCTCCTATGCGTGTCTAAATTTACCATCTTCAGGTGTTTGGAAATTACTTTTGTCTAGTGGTTTTTGTGACTTGCACAGAATTTTCTTGCTGTTCATGGTGATGATTAGTGTAGCTTTGTCTTTGCTGTATATGTAGTATAGTGTCTTCAAGAGCCTTATGATTATAAGGTTTTGTTATAATATTTGCAGGTTCCATGTGTGGTTTTTTGTTTTCATCTCTGGTACTGACTCTTGATTGGCTGTCAAGCTCTTGGAGAATGTTGAATTTTCTCCATACATACTGATGTAAAATTGTAAATTCCTTTAGTGGCAATTACTTGATGTCAGTGAGGGGGCTCTTGATATAAGGAATTGGACTAGCACTCCCTTTCCTTAAATTGAACTTGATTAACTCCACCCTGTTCCCCAGATGCTGTACAGACATATCTCGTTAATATGGTGCTCGCTTTAGAGCGCTTCACTAATACAGCACTCTTCAGTGTTGTGTTAGTGCTGTTTATTTTGTTGCTTGCCTTGTTCTTAAGATGTTTTTTGGTAATTTTCAATTTTCTTTTATTTATTGTTAGTTTTGCATGTTTTTTTATTGTGCATTTAGTATATGATAGTGTAGACATGTTTTTAGGCTTTTATATGCACTGGCAAGTGGGGAAAAAAAAGGCTGTGATTCGCTTTAAGGGGATATTCACTTTACGGCAGCAGTCTGAAACCTAACCTGTCGTATTAGTGAGTTTTGCCTCTAACCCTTTGTTGATTTAGTGTTTATCCATGAAAATATTAAATGATCCTTTACTGACATTCTCTCTAGATCTAATTCACCATTTACTTAAACTACTACATCCAACTCTGATTGGCTTTCTACTTCCTTAATTTGAGAGGGTATCTTGCAGTCGTTTAGCACTTTTCTGGCTGTGGTCTGTGTTGGTTTCAAGTTCTTCTGTGCTAAGTTTTGCATCCTTTCTTTGGCAGTTTAACCAGAAGTTCGTGGTTTTGTGTCTACCCCCTTTGTACATACAAATTGATTTAAAACTTCCCTTCATTTTTGGGTAAAAAAAAAAAAAAAAAGTCCATGTGTCTTGGGCTTTTTACTTGCTCTGCTTAATATCACACTGTATTCCTGTCAGGAATCGTTGCCTACATTCATTATACGTAATCTTAGATACTGGTCCCTTTCTCCACACTCATTTGTCTTGCTTTCATTAGTTTACAGAACATTAATATGCAGTTATCAATTAAGAGCTGACATTGCCTTGCCTTGTGATTCTCTCTCTTGGTCACATTCACATAACCCAGTTAAGAGCTGCCACAGGTTTTCCTAGTTTTCTACAGTGTCTATCTTGTCTAAACCTTTGATACCTTATGTCTTCCAACATTTTAAATGCCTTCAAGTGTTACTTATGTAAATCTTTGTCAGACAGCTCAGTATATATATATATATATATATATATATATATATGATATGACTTGTGTAGATGAGTAAGTGTCATTTGCTGGCACTTTGAAACAAGTCTGTCTCTCTTTCTGTTTGTGTGTGTGGAATGAACAAGGATAAAGAAAGATGTAGGCTTGGGAAAAAAATAAAATTGGTTAATGAAAAGGTAAATCAAATTAATAGATAACCATATATTGTTAGTGTAGCTAAAGAAATAGATCATTAATAGCACCAAACCAATACATACAAGTATTAATTTAAGAAGTAATGTAGGTATACTATTTTCTGTGATAGTTGACTATTAAAACTGCAGTAGGGTTTATTATGTACTAGTTTATAGTTATTGTAATGATCAAAAATGTACCGACAGCTGGGTTAGTGTGTACAGATTATAGTTATAAAGTCAAAAAACAGGGTTAGCAATGAGAGGCTTGAGTTGTGTCAACCTGTAGCAGCTCACTATATATTATTCCTTTGTTGGATTTAAAACCCAGTCACTGGTAAGTTTTCTAAAACAGTGGTTAAAACCACTAAATGTTTATTTTTTAAAGCAATAAATGAGAAGAGCCATTTTTGAGAGCACATTGCACTGTCAGCACAACACCAGGTCTTTTTCAACTTTCAACACGTGGCCGTTTCCACCGAGGCAGGGTGGCCCAAAAGGAAAAACAAAAGTTTCTCCTTTTACATTTAGTAATATATACAGGAAAAGGGGTTATATATACAGGTATCCAGTGTAATTACCTGTATACATATCACTTGCCAGTGTAAGGGAGCCTTTTCTTTCTGTATAGTAATGTACTGTATTCCCTCAGCATCCATGAATTTGTATTTAAGAATTCCCTTATCCCTGAGAGTTGTATATACGTACTGTACATGTATTTTATTGCCTTTTATTTGCTGCTGTTTTAGGAATCTACAACTTGTATACAGTATTGTGGCATTATCTGTGAGCTTGACTCTCAAATCTGGAACTCTTGTACAGTTCTGTGCTATGATCTAAAAGCTTGGCTTTCAGAATTGCGTTGCATACAATAATACATCTACTTGTGTAATTATCATACAGTATGCCTGTTAAATGCCTTGTATGTGCAGCATATTACACAAAATACTGTACTACATTTACTTAGTGTGGTCCAAAATACAAATCCTCCCCCCTTTTTTACCATTAAAATATAAGTTCTGTCTACGAATTCACCATCCATGACTTGGAGTATACAGTTCTGATGAATGATGAGGAAATACAGTATTAGAGTATAAAGTTTATTCAGTTTGTAATTTCACAGATTTTTGCAATGCCGTGGGTAGGTGGCTGCTGCTCCTATTCATTTATCTAGCATGCCTGAGACTAGTCTCAAATGTTAATTCATTCACTATAGCTGACTTGATGACCAAGTTCCTGCCAAATGTGGCATATACAAAAAAGTTCATTATTACTTTTTGAGGGAGAAAGTTGGCTTCTCAAAAAAAATACTGTATATGAAGCATTGCATGGCAGAAATGAACAAGTGCCAGCACTGCCAAAATCTGGGTTAGTGAACATATCACTTCCTCAATGTTTGTGGGAATATGTAGATATCTTCTGCAACTGTAAGTTATGCCCACAGCCAGAGATAAGAGTCTGCATAAGTAGCAAAATTTTAACTTGTTTTTTTTTTTCTCTTTGAATTTTGCACTTTTTTTTTCCTGTTGTGAATGCCTCGTATACATACGTAATACATTACTGTACCATATACAGTGGTACCCTGAGTTTCGGCCATAATTCATTCCAGAAGGCTGTTCAAGTGCCGTTACCGAACGAATTTCTTCCCGTAAGGAATAATGTGAATTTGATTAGTCCGTTTCAGACCCCCAAAAGCACTTACAATAATACACTTACATAATTGTTCGAGTTGGGAGCTGTTCGAAACTCGGGGTACCACTGTACGTATAAAGAATATAATACTACTGTATTAAATTTTTTTTTATACAGTATTATAAGTCAACAGAGTTATAGGGCAGTGCTACGTATTGTCAAGCATATGATGTGCAGCTTCAGTGTACCCTGTTTACCTAAAGTATTTGCCGAGACTAATTTTGTAAATTGTAACATTATATAGTATAGTGTATTTCTGATTTGTATTTACACACTTCTGCATAATTGTACAAATGGGGTATTACATGAAGTTTTGTTTGATCATACAGTACATAATCAAGCAGTAGTATTTAGAAAAAAAAATGTTAAAAGTATACAAAACAGCCACAGTGAATTGATTAACAATCCCTTAGATAGTAACTTGAAGTTGGTGGTTACTTCAGTGGTATATAAAAAAAAATGAACTGCAGCACTTTGCCTTACATGGCGTATGTAAAATAAAAACATCATTTGTTAATCTTATGGAGGCTATTGACAGTGCAATGATCTTTTCTGCTTTAAAAATTATGGTCATACTTAAGTTAGTATTATTCATATTGCAGATTCTTGTTATTAAATGTTAAATATGTTCCATCAATACAGTACTTATCGTAACTAATATGCTACGTACGTATTTCCAAAATGAGAGTCCTGAAAGTAATGTCCAATACTGTATATGTATATTTCTACAGATAAATTCCAGCATACTTTACTTAAGTTATCTAACATTCAGATTACTACTATAGTCTTTAAACTTTTTCTCCAAATGTCCCAATCATTATCATAAGAGTTTGATGGGTTTTTTTTTTCCACTTACAAAAATGCTTTCCTATCATTTTTTCATCAGTACAATACTTCTCATTTTTCATTTGTCCATCAGTTGACCAACACCTACTCAGATCCCAAAACTTAGCCAGAGCAGAATGAAAGTTTTTCATCACTTTAAAAATCCTTGGTGTTATGGTATCTTGTCTAGTGTGTGTGTGTACACTATATATCTTTAGAAGTAACTGACTTATTCAGCTACTTTAATGGACTCCATTTTGACGTGATGTTGAGGACTCTGACCTGTATTATCTTAAGTCTCTTTCTGTATCTGTATCATTGTTACATCTCTTACATTTCCTCCTTGAAGTTGGTGACTGTCACACATTTTGCTTTGGTTGTCCAGTTTTTTCATTTACTGGGTACAGTATTTCTTCAATAGTCAGTCTTTCTCTTTGTCTTGCTCCTTTTCTCTTCCCCCTGCAAATTGTAGTGTATCTACCAATATTGCCAATCTGCCTATTTAGATTGTTTCTTTAGTTTAGATACAGTGAGAGACCTTATGCTTTCTTCTCCCTTATAATTTTCCTTAGCTCGAGTCTTCTTGAAATCTTTGTATGAAAGATCTTCATAAACTTGCTTATCCATTATTTTCCTGCTGCTGTCCATACCCAATTTAATTGTCCTGATCAACAATTTTATTGGTAGAATTCATCCTGACCATAGTTAGCACCTGCAAGCCAGCGGTCACTGCAGCTGTGGCATGCCATGCGGCCATTTTCTACAGACTTTAATGTGCTCTTAGTTTTGCCCTGCCCTGCCATTGTGCTGGCATCACTGAACAAGTTATCTTTTGATTAATGCTTGAGTCAGGTTTTAACCCTGACAAATAGCCTAACAATATATGGGGAAGATTTACATAATCTTCTTCTTTGGTAACTCCTAGATTCCTCTGTCCAATTCTTTAAATGTTCTCAAACAATCTGCATTCAGAATGAGGCCTCTTATGACAATCTCCTATTGCCATTATGGTAAATTTCCATCATTTATTATCTTTAAAAGAAATTATCCATGTCTAGTTATGAGGCTTTAGTCATTACTTGTTTAAAATTTTGTATGTAAACATATTAAATTATGGAACCACAGTTTGAGCCTCTTGTCCATCCTTCTGTTTATTCATATTCATGTAGCTTTTCATTTCTTCTGGAAAGTCATTTATATTAAAAACATTTAGGGCAGGCACTGATTTTGTGGGAAAACTTGTATTTTTTTTTTTTGGCACCATTTTTTTTACAGTTTACAGCTGTAGTCTCTAGGTCTCCCCAGTGATGCTAAGAAATCTGTCATTTTATGATTTGTGTGTTTACGTTTTCTTTTCCTGTCAGGCCAACAAGGGCAGTTTTAAATGTTTTCAGCCTTCCTTCTGTGGGAGTGTTTCTAATTACCTGTTTGTGTGCTTATATATGTAGTTTTATTGAAATTAGTGTGAATTTTGGCAAAGTCTTTTGTAGACTATCTGGCAAAAAAAAAAAAAATACTGTATCTGCTAGTGTAAATGATAGTAAAGATCTGCATTGACCTGTAGCCTCTCACCTTTAATTGTTGTGTAATGGTATGTATTTGGTATTGTCTTGTTTTCTCATATATTTACCAAAGATTTTGTTGATTAATATGTATTCATATATTTTATCAGAGAAACATAAATTTACATTAATACACATTTTTTCTTACATTACTTGAGTATTATTGCAACCTAATGTAGAAAATTTTATTTTAGAAACTTGACAAAACTAATTTAGCATTGACTTAAAATATTAGCAGAATTCTTTGTAGTCTCATGACATATTCATGGTTTTGGAGTAGATACTTGCTAGATATTTTTGTTCTTAAATGTTTCATCATAAGTCTGCTAGTTTAGCACAGTTTGAACAAAAATTAATTCCCCATAGTACTGAACAGGTGGGCCCCACTTATACAGCAGGTTAGGTTCCAGGCTATTGTTGTAAAGCGAAAATCGCTATAAAGTAAAACGTAGCCTTTGTCACTTTCAAATGCATATAAAAGCCTGATAACATGTTTACACTATCATATATTAAGTGAGCAACAGAGCTAGACCTAAAAAATGCATATACAGTACACAAATTTACTTTAAAATATTTTGTCCGTAGCTTATAGAAAGTGGTGAATATATTTATTGTAGGAAATCTGAATAATTGAAAATGCTGCATTAGTGAAATGCCGTAAAGTGAAGTGCTGTAATGAGGGCCCTCCTGTAATTGAATATGTAGATCTTCATGGCAGTGGAGTACTGACTGCAACTATCATAACAGGATTTTTCAGTGCAATCGAAAATAACATTAAAAATGTAAGAATCACACTTAGCTAAAAAAAAAAAAAAAAAAAAATAATACTAGAAGCATTGTATCTACATACTAAGAAGACAAAAGGTATGTTGATACTGACAGTAGGAATGAAAGAACACAAGTGCATACTTTACAGACATTTTTGTTGTATGTTTTAGTCCATGAATCTTGGTCACTCCAAATGATACAAGAGACAGAGTGCAAGCCACTGGTGATGGTCAGATGGAGGTGCAAGGTCATGTAATTGTGTTCCATGATACCCAAGAAGCAGTGTACTGCAATATCATGTATGCCCGAGTTGAGATGTATTTGCCAGCCCTTTGGTCTGTGGTGTAGGAATTAGCAATTAAGGAGTTTACAGTGGAACATGTGTTCTAGATCATTTTATTAGCATTGCTTTAGTGCATAAAAACTGTCTTTAGTCTGGCATGTGAAATACCCATTGCTGGTGTTGTCTAAATTTCAAGCATTTTTGTGTTGAAAATATGTGGAAAGAAACTTAATCAAGCCTCTAAAAGAATTTGGGCCTAAGAAAATTTCAGTAAATTATTTATACATTGTACCAATAAAAGCTTTCATATACAAATGTACCAGAAGGTGATGAGTGCATTGCTGCTGGTCTTTTCATGCTTACAGTTTGCTCATGATGTTTCAACGACAAATGCAAAGAAAGGGAACAAGCGAGATATAATACTAGTAGTAGTAAAAGAAAAGGTGTCCATATGAATACATGGCACATCATGTTTGAATAAAAAATGGGATACATATCATACACACAACCATTTTGAAATAGTGGTCACATTTGATGAAATGTTTCCCTGTAGTATATTATTGCCTTTGCCATTGCCATCTCTGCTGTGTACAATTCTGCTCAAAAATAATACTATAAAGATGCCACTGTTTAATGGTTAATTGTTCTTTGAGAATTGGAGGCTATATAGTAAGTGTGTATTTTGTTCCCTTAATGTTAATAGATTGTACTACAATATTGTACAGTATTTTTACTAATTGTCACTTTAGTTTCTATGTACAGTGGACCCCCGGTTATCGGCCATAATTCGTTCCAGAATGCTGTTCGAGTGCCATTACCGAACGAATTTGTTCCCATAAGGAATAATGTAAATTAGATTAATCCGTTTAGACCCCCAAAAATATACGTACTTACAAAAGCACTTACAAAAATACACTTGCATAATTGTTCGAGTTGGGAGCAGTACGAAATCTGGGGGTCCACTGTACCTGTTTTCATCATAGCCACCTTTCCCATACTCTGTACAAGTTTCATTGATATCCCAGTTTTTGCTTCAGTTTTATTTCCACCGGGTAGCAGTCTGTAAATACAAAAATCACCTGTATCAATATTTCATTATCTATGAAATGGAGAGAAAAAAACCCAAAAAAAAGCTAGTTTTGAAACTAGAATACTGTAGTATCAATCCTAAGCCATGTTGAAGCGTGGACCACCAACTGGTTTACCATTACGAAGCAAGTGGGTAGACATAACAGCCAGAGTTTCTTGGGAAGTATAGTCCTTGAAACATTCCTTTTCACAATTCACATGCGTATATGTTCTAGGAATGTGTAACTTTCTAAAATTGCGAGGAAAAACTTAATATAAAAAAAGCATCCAGTGCTAAAAGTAGGAATATTATGGTGTCTGGATAGCCTGGCACAATTAGATTTTAAAAATGAGTTTATATGCAATGTGTGCAAATTAATGCATTTAGTATACCTTACAAATGTAAAATTTCCTTTTTTTTTTTTTCAACATGTTAGTCGACTCCCACCGAGGCAGGGTGACCCAAAAAGAAAGAAAATCCCCAAAAAGAAAATACTTTCATCATTCAACACTTTTACCTCACTCGTACATAATCACTGTCTTTGCAGTCGCTCAGATATGACAGTTTAGAAAGTCTCTCCAAACTGCCAATATCCCAAACCCCTCCTTTAAAGTGCAGGCATTGTACTTCCCATTTCCAGGACTCAAGTCCGGCTAACTGGTTTCCCTGAATCCCTTCACAACTTCACAAAATTTTACCCTGCTCACACTCGTCAGGTCCCAAAAACCATTCGTCTCTATTCAATCATATCAAACACGTTCACACATGCTTGCTGGAAGTCCAAGCCCCTCGCCCACAAAACCTCCTTTACCCCCTCCCTCCAACCCACTAGCTGTATGACCCATAGGAATCCTGCAGTGCTTGGGGAATGGAAAGTACTGTAACAGGTTTTAGCTAAAGAAGGGCAGGGAAGCTCCAATTCCTTGGCTCAAGACACCTCCCTCCTTAAAGGGAAAGCCTAAAAACTGGTATGATCTTGGTCTTGGGTGCCGAGTTTATACCTTTAACAATAAAGTTGAAATTGGCAATTAATGCATAGAACATTTAATTGCATTATGTACAGTGGTCCCTCGGTTTTTGCCGAAAATTCGTTCCAGAATGCTGCTCAAGTGCCATTACCGAACGAATTTACTTCCTTAAGAAATAATGTCACGTAGGTTAGTCTATTTCAGACCCCCAAAAATACACTTGCAACAGCACTTACGAAAATACACTTACATAAATGTTCGAGTTTAGAGATGCACGAAAACCGAGGGACCACTGTACTTAGAAACTTAGTACTGTCTGAAAGCTAGTTTTCATATCACTGTCAGTGTGATAATACTCTAATAAAACTTAATTTTCCAACAGAACTGGCAATACCTGTCCGGGGTGGTAGCGACACTGAATGAACAAGGTGAAGCTGCTGTTAATAGTGTGCCATCATATCTACAGGTAAGAATGTCATTCGTTACATAGTGATAACATTTTCTATTGTAGATGATTTTGTTCAGAGATGTTGATCATTTGTTCTTTTTAGCATTATTATCCATTCAAGAAAGGCTCCTCGATGCAGGTAAGGGACTCTTGATCAAAGAAATTGAATCTGTCCTTTTCCTCCTTGGATTGAATCTGATTGCCTCATATTCCCCAGGTTCTGTATGACCCCTTTGGGTTTAGTAATACCCCAAATATAAAAATGCACATTACGTGTACTGTACTTACATGAGGGTGCTACAACATATGTGCATGGGGGACTGGGAGGTAATCAAGTTTGATCTGAGGAAGAAAAGAGTTGTTCAAATGCCTTGGATCAAAAAGACATTCACAAGCATCAAGGTACCTTAGTTGAAGTTCCCACTCGACAGGATGGCATTTTTTCTAGGCTTGTAGGTGCCACAATGTTTAGTCACTGTCAGACCAAATACAATATAATTATCTTCCACTTAGTAGGCTATTTGTAAACCAGATAGATGATTATGCAGTAAAATGGGAGTTAACTTACTGCTAAGTAAAATTAGTCTAGCTTTGTTTCATAAAGATCTTAATCTTAAGATTAACTAAAAACTCTGAACAATTCTACTTTGATCTGCTTAGGAGTTATAAACACTAGTAGTGTTTTATGAATATAATAATAATTTACATACCATGCAGTAATTATTGCTGCTACAAAAGGCTAACCAATGTTTCATCAATTGAAATCTCAGATTATAACGACTGTCGTTAGTCACTTGATACTGTAGTTCCATTAATACAAAGTGTAGTCCCTCATTTATCATCTCAAATCCACATTCCTTCTCGTATTAATCAGTGAGGTTTACTAAAAAGAATTCTTCCCCTAAAGTTTCTTTTGAAGGTTTGGTTTTATCTGTGCTCTATATTACTGATAAATCATTTGACTAATTGGTTTAGCAGTTACTCCATAGAGAAAAATGTATTTTTTGCTTCGCTTCTTGCATCATTTAAGTTCTTAGCGCGCACTATGTACACTTGTATCATTAGTTCTTTTGGTAGGGCTTATCTTATTAAAATACCCTTGTAACTTCTAAGCATTACAATTTATGGCACAAACTTCCAGGATCATTGGTATTATCTATATTGGTTTTTGTTCCTGCTTTGATCTCAACAGTTAAGATTAAAGTAAACTGCATACTTTATTCATTGAGAAACAGTACTATACCTCACTCTAACTTTCTGTAATGCCTTAGTTTATATACACTGAGGAAAGTCTTTTAAACCTAATTTGTGCTAGGTCATTTGTAGTGGATTTGATTGTGCCCAGAGCATGTCTACTTAAAACATCTGTGCAAATCGAATGACCTTTTGGAGAAATCATGGATAGACCTGTTATGATTGCAACACATGCATTTAATTTAGCTTGTAAATTTGGAAATGAAGACTTCTACACCAGGCAACTAACAAAACAGTCTAGTTTTATACAGTATTTTGAAGTTTTTTTTTTTTTTTTTTAAGTAATGAATTTAGGAATTTAAAGCACCATAAGTGCCAAAACAACAGACTATTAAGATAATATTTTGTTCGGATTTTTACCCTTAGAGGGTTAGCTACCCAGGATAACCCAAGAAAGGCAGTGCATCATCGAGGGACTGTGTCGTAATCTATTGGGGTCCACAATCTTGTCCCCACACCAGTCAACTAACACCTAGGCACCTACTTGCTTGCTAGGTGAACCGGACAACAGGTGTAAGGAAACATGCCAGTGTTTCTATCCTTGCCGTGGATCGAACCACGGACACTCAGCGTGTCAAGCGAGTGTTGCCTACCAGGCCACAGGCCACGGACTATTGCTTTTCTAAAACCATTTTGTTAACTGTTAACTACCTGATTGAAAGTAAAACCAACACTGTAAAATAGGTAGCTACCACTGCATAACTAATGCCAGTATTTTATTATAATCAGGCAAGTGATCTTGAAGATGCAGCTGTGCTAGCGAAGAGAGAACTTCGATGGACACTCGTCAGAACAATGTCTACAACCGAAGAGGATGACAATGGAAACAATGCTACATAATGGTTGTGAAGTCTGTTACTTTTACTAGTTACTTGTATATGATACTTTTAAGCTGTGTAGAAAAAACTTTAAAATGACAGTTACTTAGTAATTATGATGTATATAGATATTTTCATCCTTGGATATAGTTATTGATTTTGTTTCCTCAAGAAAGGTGCCTTGATGCCAGTGAGCTCTTGATCTAAGGAATTGGATTCATCATTGCCTCCCATTTCCCTAGGCACTGTATGACTCCCTACTGGTTTAGTGCCACCTTCCCTTTTCCCCAATGAATGTAATATTGGTTTGTTAAAATATGACAAACCTCCTGTAGCTAGCATTAAAATAATTAACTAAAATACAAATTAGCTGATGCCATCTTAACTGGTATACCATTAGTATGTTAAAAAAGAAACTAAGTTAAATTAAATACAAATGAAGGAAAGTGGAGATGCTGTATATTTCTGCTTAGTTAACCCTTAAACTATCCACACGTAGATATACGTTTACATGCGTACTGCTCCGAACATAGATCTACGTTTTTTTTCAAATGCTTTTAACCTTGCCACGATAAGCCTGAGTTGCCTAGAGATTAGAGAATGGGTCTGTGCACTCAGTGTGTGCAGTATTACAAAATGTGAGAATGACAAACAAAATGCACTCTTCATTTTAAACAAAAAGAACAATTTATTTTTTTCTCAAAATATTCGGTCAGCTACGCACGTAAACGTATATCTACGTGTGGACAGTTTAAGGGTTAAAGGGGGGGTGGGAAAGTTTAAGCACCGCGTATGACCCCTTCGGGTTTAGCGCTTAATTTGATATTTTTATGCACTTAATACAGTATTATATTCACAGCATTATGTACTAGAAAAAGTATGATTGCCTAATTATTGTATTATGTATCTTGGTTGACAATGTAGCTTCCAGATATTGTCTAAACTTATCAGTAGGTGATAGTTTTCAAAATTCCTTAGCATCATTAGTCATTTCTCAACATAGAGCAAACTCATTTCTTCCTCTACGTGGCTGGAACTTTGCTGGCTAAACTTTTAATCCAGATTTTTAAAGTTGAACAGTATAGTCATTTATGTACTTTGCTTTCCTTTTGTAAATAAGTGATTTATTGTTTATATATAAACAGCTAAATGCATGTGGGTTATCGAGCACTTGAATTAATGTGTAACCATAAAGTTCTAAACCTTAAAGCAGAACTTTGTACTTCAGTTAGTGAATGTTTAAACCAACAGTGGTTCTGTGGTGAGGTTACTGCAATGTATTAGCAGCAGAGATCTTAATACTTTAGTAAGATTGTGTGAATACATATCCACCTATCCTTTATTTTCTTTTATATTATAAAGCTGTGCCTTCTGAACTTTAAGTTCAGCTCAGACAAGGATAGAACGTCCAAATACCAAATCAAGCTAGTGCTGTGTATTAACCGAGAACTTATTTTTCTATTTTTTTTTTTATTTTATGCAAATTTTACCATTGTCTAGATAGGCAGCCTCTTATCAAAGTCTGGCTTTCCAGATGGTAAAGAAAACTGTGCCCAGCATATACATGTCTAGTTACTCAGGTTTATAAGCTATGCATGCTAAAACATGGTGCCCCATTTATTACAAATGAATGTCGAATTAGTGTTTTACTTCCTATTTGGAATTACCTTTGTAGTTACAGTAACACCCACGGTGTTTTTTTAGTTTGTTGTATAATTTCTTATATATTCCAGTGGTGGTAGCATTGAGTACCACCTTGAACCCCATTCCAGAATTCTATCACTATAGGACAAGTTAGGCAACCTAACATTTAGTAAATTAGACATAGATGGATCATTCTCCACAAAAAGTTTTTGCCAAGCCAGGTGTCCCATTCTCCAAAAAAACTTCAAGCTTTTATTGAGTAAAACATTAATAAACCCTTGCTCTGTCTGATTTACTACATGTTGGCTTACTGCCTATCTTTCAAACAACAAATCACAACGTACAGTATACAGTGGTACCTCGGTTAACGATATTTTTTCGTTCCAGAATGCTGTTCAAGTGCCATTACCAAACGAATTTATCCCCATAAGGAATGATGTAAAATAGACTAGTCCTTTTAGACCCCCAAAAAAAACACAAAAGCATTTAAAAAAATAAACTTACATAAAAGGGCGAGTTTGGGGACCATTGTTAACCGAGGTACCACTGTATATACAATACAGTAATGTCTTTCTAATGGCTCCTATAAATTGCTATTTCAACATTACTGTACTTACAAAAAATAAATTTGTCTATATATCTCAGCATTAACCCTTTAAACTGGTGAAGACCCTGAAATTAAATGTCCCTTCTGTATTGCAATTTTTGAAAAAAAAAAAAAAATTGTAATAGGTAATAAGACCAAAAATAATAAAATTAGTCCAATACTCTTAAAATTACAAAGGCAATTGTGTAAAAACTTTGGATAGCTTGTGGCACACTACTAGACTATGTGCACCTACATATTTTGCTTTACAGGCCAAATTTGTGTCGTGACTCGAAATCATAACACGATTGCTAACAAACCACAACAGGTAAGGTTTGAGTCCATGGCAAGTGAGCCCTAAAATTCACAGGCCACTCAGCCAGTTGGCTCTAACAAGATTCATCCAACTAGGTATATTTCTATACACCATAAGGATGTTAGCATGCTAACTTTCCTATAGTGTACAGAAATATATCTAGTTGGATGAATCTTTGAGCCAGCTGGCTGAGGAGTTAACACACACACATTGGCATGGGCATTTTAGGGCTCGCTTGCAACCTTACCTGTTACGTGGTTTGTCACTATCACTTGTTTCATTGCTCAGGGTCATTAACATCAAATTCATCACTACCTTCCTTATTACTGGTATCAATAAGCAGTAATGATTACAGGGATGAAAAAGTTTCCACTCAAATTATGGTGTTGAGGGACTGGCTGATGCCAGAGGTGCAAGGGTGAGTGTCATCTGAGTTTGGAGTGCTACCATTGGCATATGCAGTGTTGCCTTCACTTTCCATTTTCTCAACTAGTATACAACTCCACATCAGGATGGTTGTAATATGTGTGTGGGAGGATCGGGCAGGGTTTTTTTGTATACTGCACATACCATTCTCTTGTCAAGGCTTAAATTTGCTGTTTCCAAAAGAATTTGAAGGTGCTATCAATTTACAGGCAAGTCAGATATACGTACACCCTTTGAACGTACTGGTATGCAACATAGCTAAAGGAACTGTCCTTTAGGGGTGGTTTACCCGTTCACCCTGTAAAAAAAAATTGAATGCCACATCATAAAACATGGTTGCACTTCAATTTTAATTGCCATTCCCAGATTCACCATGTGTAATGCAGGAGTCTAACGATTGATCTACATAAACATTTAACACCTGCACAAACCCCTGTGGTTTAGCGCTTCTATTTGATTATAATAATAATAACCTGCACAAATAATTTAAATTTTGTATATACAGTGGACCCTCGGTTTTCGATGAAAATTCTTTCCAGAATGCTGTTTGAGTACCATTACCGAACGAATTTGTTCCCATAAGGACAAATGTAAATTAACTTAGTCATTTCAGACCCCCAAAAATACACTTACAAAAGCACTTACGAAAATACATTTACATAATTGTTCGAGATTGGAGGTGAACGAAAACCGAGGGTCCACTGTATACTTAGTTGTGGAGATGGGCAAAAGAGTAACTGCATTTTGAAGGATGGGCAGAGATGCTGCAATTTCAAAGGGTTATTGTTAACCCTTAAACTGTCCACACGTAGATATACGTTCACTCGCGTAGCTCACCGAGTATTTTGAGAAAAAAATAAATTATTTATCTTTAAAATGAAGAGTGAATTTTGTTTCATTCCCACATTTTGTAATACTACACAGAGTGCACAGACCCATTCTCTAATCTCTAGGCAACTCAGGCTTATTGTGGCAAGGTTAAAAGCATTTGAAAAAAAAAGATCTACGTTCGGTCAGCTACGCGAGTGAACGTATATCTACGTGTGGACAGTTTAAGGGTTAACTAATGTCTGCAAACTTCTGGCAAAAGCTAAGAGTGAATGATGGTGAAAGTACTTTCTTCTTTGGGCCAATCTACCTTAATGGAAAATTGTTAATGCAGTAAAAAAAAATTTAATTGCATTTACACGATTACTTGAAACAATCTCTTCCAATATAAGAATTGTGGATACAATGCACAAACTTCAAAAAAATCTGTATTTATTATAAATACTGTACAGTATACATTTACTTTATATATTAGATTGGTATAATACAGCACTAAAATTTAAAAAAAAAATATCCAAAACATTTACTTTGAGTACTTCACTGGTATAATGCTCTAAAATTTGAGGGGGGGGGGGGCGGAAAATTGAGCATTTATGGACTGGATTTTATAAACAAACATTTAGCTACCATAAGTAATTGACTTTTCACATTCAGCCAAAGTAGTGAAACACACTAATCTGAAACATGACAAATGTAATATTAAAATTTTTAGACAATCGTTATAAAATAAATGTTACAGTAAACCCTCAATTTAGCGGACTTTGGAAATGCCGAGTTGAAGGATTTCACTGGCTACAGAACTGTTCTATGCTGATCACAGTACAATAATCTCTTCTCTATCCACCACCCAGTCGTACACCACAGGTCCATAGATTCAAGGTTGTATGTACCACTGTGTCCAAAGGCTAATCTTTGCTTAGCCTCCAGAAACTGATAAAATGTTTTTTTTTTTTTTACAGTACATGTATCTATTTTAGCTTTTCTATTCTTGCAAAATTTCTTAACTTTATATCAAAACAATTTTTTTTTTAAATTATTATTACTGCTGCACTATATAAATGGTAAATTTTTGCTAGATTCTCAAAGTACTGCACACACAGCCAAAGGGCACCAATAATTTTTATATAGGAAGATAGGGCACAAGACCAAACATTTTCATTGGCTCAATATAAAATTTCAATTACATTAGGTAATTTGAAAGAACTGCAATGTCCTCTTCCATATATTCTACAGATGTAAGAATCCCCTCAAGGGAGGCTATCTGATGCTAGTGAGGGGCTCTTGATCCAAGGAATTGGACTTTTTCTCCCATTCTTTGGATCAAACCTGAATACCTCTACGGATATAGCACTTTCCCTAAATATAATAAAACAGGCAAGTTAAAAATATAAAATAATTTCAGTTTGACCTGTAATTTATACTTTCTAAATTGGAGACATCTCCATGTCTTATTACCAGCCTGGAGTTGTATTCGCCAATCGCCGCATTCTCCTGCAAATATTATTCACATTAGATTGTGTATACAGTATTTGAATAAAACAGGAACCTAACAAATACAGCCTGAAGGTCAAATTCATATTATATAAAGAATATAAACTAGTATTTCTTCTTCATTGCTGCTGTTGCATTTATGGCTTAATGTGAAGGCACTTGTGAATTTCTTGGGGGATGGAGGGGGATACAAGCTTTCAAGAATAACAAAATTCCAAATACTTATTGTTAAATTTTAACACATTGACCATTTTCCCCACAAGATAGGGAGACTCAAAAAACAATTGGAAATCATATATTAAAAATGCATTAATTAAAAGAATAACATATGATAAATACTGGGAGCAAGGGGGGCTAGTAACCCCTTTTTTATTTTTATTTTTTTTATTAACACATCGGCCGATTCCCACCAAGGCAGGGTGGCCCGAAAAAGAAAAACTTTCATCATCATTCACTCCATCACTGTCTTGCCAGAAGGGTGCTTTACACTACAGTTATAAAACTGCAACATTTACACCCCTCCTTCAGAGTGCCGGCACTGTACTTCCCATCTCCAGAACTCAAGTCCGGCCTGCCGGTTTCCCTGAATCCCTTCATAAATGTTACTTTGCTCACACTCCAACAGCACGTCAAGTATTAAAAACCATATGCCTCCATTCACTCCTATCAAATACGCTCACACATGCTTGCTGGAAACCCCTTCTCCAATATAAATTACTAAATGTAAAATAAACTTTTGTTTCTTCTTTTTTTTGGGTCACCCTGCTTTAGTGGGAGATGGCTGATGTTAAAAAAAAAAAATCACTAACCTGGTGTTTCTGTCTTGGTCCCTGATTTTCTTCTCCATCTCAGCATCTGTGAGAGTCTCAAGAAATGGTGACCACTGTTCTGCTTCACTCTGTGATCGGAAGGGCACTTCCACACAAGGAAGGGGTGACTCACTGTTTAAAAAAATAAATAGTTATTATTTTTCCCTTTTTATTGTATCTACAAATTCTCAAGAAAATAATTAACTTTTTCAAGTCATTTCCTGACTGTAAACACCTCTGACAATGGGCAGAGCCTGAACCCATGGCAAGACTACTAGATCTAACAGGGCAGTGCTCTCACAACTTGACTATGGAAACTTATGGTTTCACCTTTATTTCAAGATATACTTAGGATTACAGTACCATCCATTTGTATTAATCTGTAAGTTGGCTAGGAAATTCCCCAAACTTGAACCCCCATTGAGAACCTTTGGTCTGTGATAGAGGTATCTACTAAGGGAAAAGATATCAATCCACTCCTAAGGCTGGAGGTCACCATCCGTGAGTCATGTGGGAATTTGCCCCTTGAAACCCTGAAGAATGTGTTAATCACTTCCTAGATGGTTGAAGGATGCCCAAAGCATTAGAGATGACCTATTTTATGGTTGTAATTTGAAAGGAGGGCAGGTACACTTTAAATAACAAGCACTCTATATGCCCTTTAAGTCATCCTATTTTGTCCCATTCTCTCTTATATCCAAAGCACCTCAGCCCTCTGAATTATACTTTTGGCAATCCCACATTGTCTCCATGCTCTGAATAACATTCACATCGCACATTGTTCTAAGACAGGATATCACCAATACCTCCAACTTTCTCACTGCAATGCTTAGAGAACATGCTTCATACTATGATGGTACCATTATGCTCTGATGCCTTCTTCCTTTTCCCACTTTATATCCCCCCTCACCTATACTAGAGTTCACCTTATCTTTCATAGACCTATCTGCCCATAATTCTACTCCCAAATATCTAAATACATTGTCCTTTGCAACAGCACAGCTATTGATACTGGATTGTATCAACACCAATGTTGTGGCAATTAATTTCCTAACCTTGTAGAATAACCTATTTCAAGGCAGAAAATGGCTAAGTGTACAAACCTGAAAGCGTATGTACGCTGATGCCAGAAGAGCTGTCCTCTAACAGAATATGCAATTGCTGTAACAAATTCACCCCCAAGACCAAGTTCAGAACATAACTTGGTGGCAAAATCTTCTGGTGTGTTTTCAGGTGATGCCATATCCCATTCAAACTGGTCATTGAGAGAAATATTGCCAACGTGGATATTCAGCTGCAACAAGACAATATGAAATTAATTAAATAATTCTGCTTATAATTACATCTTTATTGTTTGATAATTTCCTTCCTTGAAAGGCTGATCTATTATATAATCTTATCCATACATTACAAATATGTTTAAGGTTTATAAATTTATGCAATATTCTAGGGCCCCTGACTTACAACAATCTACTTGTGTTTTGCATGAACGGCACTGGCACTTTGGAACCAATTAATTACTTATGAACCATGATCTGCATTTACAATCATTGCACATATTCAAACAAATTCTTTTCAATAATTTTTTCTGTTATTTACCAGATGCATTAATACTTTGTGTGTGCTCATTTTATGTATGTATAGAGAGCAATTTTACTCTCCACTACTTTTCCATACTACATTTCCCTCTTTGCAACAGTTCAGCAACTGCCCACCCCTATTGCATTGTACTGTATACTGTATTGTTGCTTTTGTTTAGTTAACACAAATACATTATTTAAATGATTAATACTATCTGTAAGTGAAAAGGAACAGTACTGAATGTAAAATACTGTACTGTTAAAAATATTCTTAGTTAAAAATTAAACAAAATTAGATATAGTACATTATGGCTCGGGAAAGCACTTCTAATGTATAATACATGTATAGGAGAACAGGTTCTGAGTCCTGAACAATCTACTTATGAACAATTTTCAGGAATGCATTAACATCCTAAGTTGGGGCCCTACTGTAAATCTGAATTTCATAAAAAAAATATACTATATGTACCCTTTCAAAACTTGAAAATCAAAAGAAACATCAAAATATTTCACAATAATGTAATTTCCCGTTTACCAGAAGATCCTTACCTTGACTACTATTCTTGTGTCTGAATGTTCTGATATGAGATTCTGCGAGGGATACTGATCAATCTGCTGCTTAATAGCAGTGGAAATTGCTGGGACAAACATAAGAGGATTCAAATCTAGATCATCACAGAGAAGTTCTGCAAACTGTTCTGGGCTCACAAGCATCTCTGAAAAAAGAAAACGAAGTTAAGTAGTGGTTACAAATTTCATACAAAAGAAAAGAACAGGGATATCAGGCTAAAATCTAAAATTCAGACCCCAGTAACTCATCTCCAAACTACACAAAAAGAAATGTAGATTTTCATGAAACATTATAGTGAAAGTGATCCTCAACCAAGTTGGGGCTATATCAGCAACAACTGATGGCCTGATGTTCTGAAATGAAGAGTGGCTGTACATACCCGACTTTCCAACACCATCATTTACTAATATGGCAATTCTTTACTATGGGAGCTCATTATCTTTGACGGTAAATGATCATATTTGTATATAAAAGGAAATTACAGCACACTGCCCTTACCATCTAGTTAATGAAAGCGTTCTAATGGGATTTCTTTGCGCTCTCTTTGCTTACACTGGCAGCGTTCTTTCATCCCAACTTATAACAGTGTAACTCATTTATGCCAGACATTTCATAAAAGTCAGAAATTGTAAAAAAGTATAATGATCTCTTGTACATAAAACCTGTATATTTTCTATTGTCTTGGAACAATCAGTGACAATTTTGAAAGAAAATGAACTTTAAGGATTTACATAATGTGAATCTTAGCTATGTGATTTTTATTGCATTTTTAAAAAGTGAATAGAATTCAGTGTTGAAATTTTATAACAAGAGGCTTTCTCAAAATATCACATGGAAACCAAAGTCAGGATGGACCTTATAAGAGACCAGAGAGCACTTATGCATTCAGTACTAATAATAACTGCATGAACTTTTTTGCTCGTTATGGTACACCAGTGATGAAAATTTGAAGCCAACCAAAAAACGGCATTCTCAAATTCTATCACTAAAAAGGTACCTCATTGGTGATACCTAAAAATTACACAGAATGTACAGAGAACCTTCACGGGACACATAAGTACAAACACCTAAATTACTGGGAACGGTTAAAGTTCCTTGACTTGTATTCCCTGGAACGCAGGCAAGAAAGATACGTGATAATGTGTACTTGGAAAATCCTAGAGGGATTAGTACCAAATTTGCACACGAAAATCATTCCCTATGAAAACAAAAGACTTGGCAGGCGGTGCAACATCCCCCAAATGAAAAGCAGGGGCACCACGAGTATGCTAGGAGACTACACAATAAGTGTGAGGCCCAAGAATGTTCAACTGCCTCACAGCATACATACGGGGGATTACCAATAAAACCCCTGGCTGTCTTCAAGAAGGCGTTGGACAGGCACCTAAAGTCAGTACCTGACCAGCCAGGCTGTGGTTCGTATGTTGGTTTACGTGCAGCCAACAGTAACAGCCCGGTTGATCAGGCCGATCCACCACGAGTCCTGGTAACAGACTGGGCCATGGGGGCGTTGACCCCCGAAACCCTCTCCAGGTATAGCCTCACTCCTTAGAAAAATAATGTGTATTTCAAGTTTTCATTCACATTCAGTAAATTTCTGGTTTTATCAAGTGTGCAGTAATAAAACTCCATAAAGGATTAAGATACAAGTGACCACATTAAGAGATATAAATTCCAACATACCATTTTTGTTCCAAGTAAAAGTGTCTCTCAACTTCTGACCCTCGATTTCCATGTCTAAACGGATGGGCACCAATTCTTCTTTTTGGCAGGAATTCTCGTGTATCTGCGCAGGATCGAGGTCATCATAACTGTAGAAGGCAAAAGATACCATGAGAGCGAATTCTTAATTTTACTAAACAACTGGGTATCATCTTTTATAATGTAGTGTGAAAAAGATTAATAAACATAATATAAAATGAAGTGAAAGTGAATGGTACGGTGATACCGAGATGTAAAAAAGACACCTATGTATTGTTCTGAACATTTATTAAAGGAACTGTTTCATGTCTTAAATAATGAAATGAAGTGTATACTCACCACATTGGGAAGGTTCGAATTTTCTTGGAAATAATACGATTTCTATTAATTGGAGTCGCTTGAGGAACTGCATCCAGATGAGAGGAGTTAGAAATGGTTGGAACCCATGGGGCTGCTGGCTTCTTTACTGTGCGCTCAGCTCTGCAAAACATATTTATGAAGTATCAAATAAATGACAATTCATTCAAAGAATATGTTAACAAAATTTGTAGCACGATTCTGTAATGTGCAACGGTAATTTGTTCATACAAGAAAAAGTTGTAATTTCCTTTCAAAAAGCATTTTCCAGAAAATTTCCAACTAACTTATCTTCTTCAGTTACATGTCTATAAATAAAGAGAATCCAGTATTTCAGTCAGCAATTTACACTAGTGATTATTGTGTTTATTTTATTTGTCAATCTGGGTGAAATGAAAGTGGGGTAGTATTCATCCTAGATAAGGTCAGAGAATGGGTAAATGAAGTTTTGAGTGATAGGGGGTTTGAGCATCAAGCAGGCTTGTGTGAATATATTAGATTAGAATAGAGAAAAGTGTTTTTATGGCTTGATGTGCTGTTGAGTGTGAGACCAGTTAGCTGGATTTAGAGTCCTGTCAATGGAAAGTATAGAGCATGGACTCTGAAAGAGGGGTGTGGATGTTGCATTTCGGAGGGTCATTTGGGTTATGATTTTTACATACTTCTGGCAAAAGCAGTTAAATGAATAATGGAAAGTGATTACTTTTTTGAGCCACCCTACCTTGGTAGATGGCCAGAGTGCAAAATACATAATTATGCCTTTCCTAGTAACCTGAGGAAATAATATACTACTGTATATCTCATTCAAGTGAGACAAGCCCCACCACCCTTGTTTTAGCCATTTCCTATGTACCTCAAATAATAGTGAGTAACACCTCACAGCCAAAAAGTTTTCACATTACGTCTGAAATTTCACAAAACTGGATAAAAAAGGAAACAATTATATCTTGTATTTCATGAAATTGGAAAAAAAAAAGTTTAACTCTTTTATGCCTTGTGGGAATCCAATAATATTCATGTTAAAGTAAAAGCAACATTTTCTTTAGTTTCTCAAGTCCACGTAAAGGCTAGTCACAGAAAACCCCCGAATGTGGTCTTTTGAAAGTCATTACACATTGTCAAAATCAAGTTGAAGTGGAAGACAACCTCACATGTAAGAATACGTGTATCAACATTCAAAATTCAGCCTTAATCCACATTTACCAATAATACACCCATACAATACGTGGAGCATGACATTTCGGGAAGTCAATAATAAAGTTCTTAAAGACTGTCTGTTGTAAGTAATTTGAGGATACAGTCCCATTAGTCCTGGCAAATCGCTTGAGCAAACCTAATGAAAGCTATTCACCCTATAGCAGCTGCGCAGATGATAGTGCCCTGTCAATAAACACTCATACCCCCATCTAGTTGTGATAGTCATGAGTTAAGTTTTAATACCTTACACTCCCATTTTTTTTAATTCATATAGTTGCTTAAACCAATGACAGATTGGAACTTTGTTACAAGGTTATATTTTGAATTCAACTTTTATGGCCATTATTAATAAAGTGGGCAATTGGGAGACAAATTTGCAGCCTCTGGTATATAAACTTGTATTAATCTTTATTTAGACCAGAAGGTTGGCAAAAATAAAGCAGTGTAGCTAATCAGTCAGGCAGGTCAATAAAGCAGAGATTCTTTATACTCTTGCTTTTACTAAACTTCCTTTGCTTTTACTTCCCTGATCTCCCTTAATTCCAATACTCCTGTTATCTTTCTTTCTATTTTACCACCTCATCTTGTATCCTTTAATTAGCATATTCTCTCCATCTCCCTTTCTCCTCTCTTTTGTCTCCCTATTTCCCACACTCCCATTTACCTTTCTTTATCTTTCACTCCTTCCCTTTCCTTCTCAGATTCTTTCTGTATCAGCCGTGCTGCCTTCCTTTGCTTTTTCTCCTACCTCTTTCGTCTATTTCCTCTTTTCACTCTACTCTTCCCCTGTCCTCCTTTCTCTGCTCCAATTCCTGTTTTTATAGTCAGCAGTGCCACCCCTTTGCCTAACATCCTTCTTACCCTTGCTTAGTCTTTCTCTATCCTTTCCATACTTTCATTTTTACCTGGTTTCCCTCGTCTAAGAATTCTCGTTTCCCTGTCTTACCCATCTCACATCCATGCTTATGCCATGTCCTGACTCTTTCTATCTTTATTTTTCACTGATAAACTAACTCACCTAAAGTGACTCATTCTTGTCATTCCTTGACCTGGAATTCTCTTAATTCTCATCTTTCTGTTTTACCTACCAACCCATTTTTAATTCTTCTTTATTCTGATCTCCTATAACTCACCTGATTGTTTTTTGTTTCTTGTACTTCTGGGTTTCTCCTCTTTCCCTTATCTTTCTACAATGAATTTTATCTTTCTCTCTTTCCACTAACTTATCCATTGTTTCTCCATTTATTTTGCTACTCTATTATAGTCATTCTTACTCCCTTTACTCCTGCATTTTCCACAGTTTTTTACCCTTTACCCTTAAAAATTCACCTCTGTACTTTTCCCCCTTTGTGACCATTGGGGCGTTCTCATAATCTTACCTTTAGAATATTTTTATGCCACTTGCCTTGCATGTTAATTAAGTCTTACCCTTACTCTTTCTGTTTTTTCTCCACCCTCATATATTTACACCAATTCTGTTTCCTTCATCTTTTTTCTTCAAACTCTGTTATTATCCCTTACATTCCCTTCACATTCTGGTCTCTTAAAAAAATATACTCTGGCGGCTCACCTTTTAAAACAACAAAAAGAAACAATACCATTATTGGAACAACACACAAATAAAACACCTTTTTGGCCCCTGACCACGAATAAAAGTGTTCCCCCCCCCACCCTCCCTTTTCCAAGGTAATTCTGTTTGATGTACCCAATCCTCAACAGTCTGTCTGCCAATCGAGAGTTGGTGGACCTCATATACATGTGCCTTCTGGACACTTAGTTATGTAATTCTGCAGTAAAATTCAATTTTGCCATACCATGAGGGTTGATATAATTACTGATCTAGTAGCATTCCTGTGTACAAATTAGGTAGTAGAATGTTTGTCTTTATTCACTGCTAGGATATACAGTATATATATTTTATTTCTTTTAGGGTAGATTTTTAAGTAATTGATCCATACCCTGATTGCAGCGTGTTGCCATCGGAGGAGGGTTGTTGACTGGCTGATTTGTTGGCATGGCGTTGTTGGTTGCTACGGCGTGCTTTGTTGTCACGGCGTGATTGTTTGGACGAGAGTGGTTGCCGCGATTGATTCCTCTGCTTCAAGCCTCTTCGTGTTGTAGTGCGGGAAAATGAATTAAAAGTCCAGTTGTAACTGAATAAATTTCGTGTAAAATCTTTGTAATTATCTTTGCATTTTGAAATGACCTGGCTTGTTTTAAAATGTGTAAGCCTGATAGAATCATATACTGTATATCTATAACATCTCCCAACTACATGGAAAAGCTTGTAAACTTGTAAAGACGTGAGGATTAGTTAAAAATCAAGCGGTTATGAGAGACAATACTTCTCAGGTTTTTACACTTGTACAATTTGTTCTGTTAAACATTAATGCAAGACAAATGAAGCAAATATCACTTACAACTAGAGCGCTTTATAATTCAAGATCCTGTAGAATCATTAAAGTGCCTAATTACTGTGCACTCTGCCTTTTAAAATAAGGTGAAAGTAACATTTCTCATGCCATGATGTGAAAGATTCTCAGTTACTTGTTCATTTGCTCCTTATTTACAGCTTGATAATTCATCCTGTACGTCTCATTTCGTGTTTCAATTGTCATCTACATGAAACCCCACTTTTCAAGAATTGTGCGAGTTATAGTAACAATCTCATAGTCTTTTATTCGTGAATAAATGACATTTCTTGAAATTTATTTTGACGAAATATCTGAGGTAATCATTCAAGTGGCAGCCAGTGATGTTTTGCTTCCCGCCCATTCTGCTAATAATTTTGACTTACAAAATTAAGCATTTTTCTTATTATTGACGATGATAGTCTACAATATAAATGAAGTACAAACTTAAGTAACTTTTCATGTAGAAAGAGACCATAATAATGCCCAATGTCTAAAATATTTTAGTTAAAACATTTTTGGTAGCTGCTGCTAGCCAACAAGTCTACATTTAACCCTGCTGTGGGTTAAATTAGCATCATAATTTTTCAGACACTGGCTTGACTGGATATACGTCCACACAATTTTATACCAGTGAGTTCATGTACAAAAATAGGTGTAATAAGTAATATTTTTGTAATAAATCTTTTGGCTAAAAAAACATTATCCATTTGTTAAGGCCAGTACAGTGAAAGACTCACTAAATCAAACTGATTTTCCTCTCCCATTCTAATTAGGAAGTAGAAAGATTTGATGTCCAGCGATGTTTTCTCTTAGAATGTTTAGCTAATAACATGGGTAGAAAATTCAAAAATATTCTTTTCCTCTCAAATTCTTTTCACTCTTTCTTTCATTTCTTGCTCTTTCTTGTGTTACTTTCTGCTCCTCAAATCCTTAAGTCGCTTTCTCTTGCCTTCTCTGATTTCAGCCTTACTCTTTATCTCACTTGCATCTTCCCTTTCCAGATTCTTTTTTTTTTTTTTTGCTATTTTCCTCTAATAATTTCCATCTTTTAAGTTTCTTGACTCTTAGAATTTATGCACTCTTTCTGCATACATATTCTGATGAACTATTAGGAGCATTATCTCACTATGAGTACCTTCTTAATCACTAGTTAACTCATCTGATCACTTTCTACCTTAAATTTTCTATTAATGCACATCTGTGAAATCTTAAGAGTCTGACCATGAAGCAACAGCCATTCAGACATCTCTTTCTGAAAGAAGCATCTACCTTGGTTGTTCCCAAATTTCGTAGAACATTTTGACTGAAAACAACACAGCAGTCAAAATAAGCTATTTATGAAGCTTTTCTTCAATAAGTTTCTCAAGATGGACCTTTTACTGCAGTAGAGTTACTAATTAATTTGAAAGGAAGGTAAGTTTCCTTCATAGATAAGGATTATTAAAGGCAGTAGAAGTCCGTAAGAGACTGTATTGTGGTCAGTCTGGATGCTTAATTACTGGTAGATAGTCTTAAATCGACCACTCCCACCTCTTAACAACCCGACTGTTCAGATTAAGAGGGAGAAAATCCTTAAATTATGCACACAATACTCCTCAATAGGGGTACCTTGATGCTAAAGGGCTCTTGATCTAAGGAAATGGAGCTACCCTCCCCTTCCTTGAATCAAACTTGATAAATCTCCCATTTCCCAGGTGCTCTACGATCTATAGTTTTAGCACTTCCCATGGTGAAAATAATACCACAATAATATTCTTACAAGAATTTTTGCCAATCTTCCACATCCTGAACCAAGGTTGAGGAAGAGTAAAGCCATTTACATGCCAACAACCAGCAAGTAAGGAAACAAATGTGAGCTTTCTTCTCAAAAAAAGGCCTTCTGGGTTAAAAGGGCTATTCCTGTTGATGTTTATTGCAAGTATTTTATAAATTCTTTTATGATTGTTCACTGAAATTTTATATTGATAAGATAGGGCTCAGGACACACACATCACAAAGCTTACATGACATTTGTGGAGGTCCTGTCAAAATTGCGTAGGGACTTGAGTACATTTCCTACTAGGCTGACTCAATGTACTTCCTCATTTTTTCTTCTAGTGAGTACAGCAAGGTAGTATCTGTCTCACAATTATTTGATGAAGGATCAAGTTTTCACTCAGTACACTGAATAACCCATATGGGTTTACTGGTAAGAGAGCACGTAGTCAGTCTTGAAATGCAAAACTCTACGTTTGCTAGCATTGCAAAAATAATTCATCTGATAATCCTATATTATATCAAAACAATTTTTAAGAGCTGCTACTGAAGACAAGCTCAATGCTCTACAGCTTCACACAATTCTGGAGTTGAGTCATGAGATGTTTCTTCCTTATTCAGAAGTTTAAAAGTTCAGCACTGCAAGTCATGAGAAGCATATTACGTAGTATCTCAGGTCTGTCTGGATTCCAGTATATAAAGATATGTAAGGAGCTCTCTATCCATTAAAGCTTCACAATCAAGGAGGATCCGATTCAATAGTTTCTATACTGTCAGTGCTTTTCTCTGTATCCATCATTAGAGGTACAAAGAATCTCCCTAGAATAACTGACATTAGTAAGATACAGTGGACCCCCGGAAATCAAACATTCTTCATTCCAGAATGCTGTTCAAGTGATGTTACCAAACGAATTTATTCCCATAAGGAATGATGTAAATTAGATTAATCTGTTTCAAACCCCCAAAAATACACCTATAAAAGCACTTACAATAATAAACTTACATAAAAGGGCGAGTTGGGAGTGTTCGATTTCCGAGGGTCCACTGTATACATCTTTGCATAGGGCAATTTCTGATCCAAAGAGCCCAATTTTGGTCTTAGAATACAGAAAGGCCCAGTATGAATAGTTCAACTTTTAAGGGAAGGCTTAGGAGGGAAATGATCCAGAAGACTTTTAACGACCTAGCACAGGTAATAATTCAAGAGGGTCTAAAGTTATATTTAAACAAAGAATTTGCCCCTTTTGCTTCACATCAAAGGATCTACTGATTATTTTTAGTTCAAAAATAATTCAAGTTTATTGAAACTTAAGGACTGCCTATAGCCTGATAAAACTGGCGAGCTTCCAAATGGAAACAATAATCAAGGAAGTTCTTTCTTTGTTCATCCAGGTTAGGCTTCATTTTTTTAGATGTTTTTCTATAAGTACAGACACATGATTCCAGTGATCTACCAAAATACATCATCCCCAACCACCCTTCATTGCACGCACTAAACTTCCCACCTCCACAATGCAAGTTTAACCAACCAGCTTCCCCTGAATTCCTTAAAAGATGTTACCTTGCTTATACTCCGACAGCACATCAATTACCATAAACCCCCACCTCAATTAATTCTTATCTAACATGCTCACACATCCCTGCTGGATACTCAAGCCCTTATATCTTAAAATTTCCTTCACTCCTTCCCTCTAACCCTTCTTGGGATGTTTCCTATAAATCTTTCCATCCCCCCCTCACCCTCATATTTACACATCCTTAGTCAATCTTTTATTCTCCATACTTTCTAACTGACAGGCCATCTAAATGTCCCCTCTTTCCCTTCTATACCCTCACACAGTCTTTCTAATTACTTCATGCATTATTCTCTGCATAACATTCACAACACACATTGATCTCAAGCATGACATCTTTGATGCTTCCATGCATCACACACATACAAGTGTTTGCATCACAACACACTGATGCATTACCCTTTCTGCTTCCACTGATGAAGTCGACATCCCCAGCTACCTTTATCTCCTTATTTATTCTATGATTCACCTCATCATTCACAGACCCATTGTCCAATACATCCACTTCCAAATACTGTATCTAAATAATCATATTCTCATTCTAACTATTTGTCTCCTATCTAACATCTAGTGTTCTCTTGTCTAGCCTTCTTACATACATACATACGTATGTATATACAGTGGTACCTCTACTTACGAGCAAAATTCGTTCCAGTCGGCTATTCAAGTGCCGATACCGAAGGAATTTTTTCCCATAAGAAATAATGAAAATTAGGTTAAGCCATTTCAGACCCCCAAAAATACACTTGCAAAAGCACCTACAAAAATACACTTACATAATTGTTCGAGTTGGGAGCTGCTCGTAAGTACTAGAGGTACCACTGTACATACATACATACATACACACACACACACACACACACACACACACACACATGCACACACACACACACATAATGTACACACACACACACACACACACACACACACACACATGTGCCTAGGACAAAATGGTAACTAACTAACTAACACACGTGTACGTTAGGCCCATACTGGAGTATGCAGCACCAGTTTGGAACCCACATCTAGCCAAGCACATAAAGAAGCTAGAGAAAGTGCAAAGGTTTGCAACAAGACTAGTCCCGGAGCTAAGAGGTATGTCCTACGAGGAGAGGTTAAGGGAAATCGACCTGACGACACTGGAGGACAGGAGAGATAGGGGGGACATGATAACGACATATAAAATACTGAGACGAATTGACAAGGTGGACAGAGACAGAATGTTCCAGAGATGGGACACAGCAACAAGGGGACACAGTTGGAAGTTGAAGACTCAGATGAATCACAGGGATGTTAGGAAGTATTTCTTCAGTCACAGAGTGGTCGGGAAGTGGAATAGTTTGGGAAGCGATGTAGTGGA
This sequence comes from Cherax destructor, assembly GCA_009830355.1. Taxonomy (NCBI): domain Eukaryota; kingdom Metazoa; phylum Arthropoda; class Malacostraca; order Decapoda; family Parastacidae; genus Cherax; species Cherax destructor. The sequence continues at coordinate 68,386 of WNWK01003580.1, forward strand.
GGCAGGTTCCATACATAGCTTTAAGAAGAGGTATGATAAAGATCATGGCGCAGGGAGAGTGACCCAGTAGCGGCCAGTGAAGAGGCAGGGCCAGGAGCTGTGACTCGACCCCTGCAACCACAACTAGGTGAGTACATGTACACACACACAAACATGAACAAACACACACAAACACGAACAAACATACACAAACACAAATTAAGAAAAAAAAAGCAGCATATTTTCATGATACTATTTAGAAATCTTTTCTCGTGATTTAAAATAATACTCAGTTCAGGTTTGAATCATGCTTGCCCCCCCTTCCTCAAAATATGAAAAAAAGTAGTTAAACTGTCCCCCCACCCATTACTGAAGGTTGAATGTATTTTGTACAAGATCAAGTTTGATTCTGGTGTCATCGAACCCACTGCAGGACAGAAAACCATTGTTTCTTTATCAAAGGTAGTATTTTATCAATTTAATTCAACGTTACTATTTATGGACTGATTCAGATGTTTCAGAAGCAATTTTTTATGTAAACTATCCTTACACACTAGAGCAAGGTTACTAACAATAAAAGTGAATGAATTACAAAATTATGGAAGCCAGAATATTCATTAATTCCTATCTAGTGTAATATATATGCTACCCAATTACTAGTACCTAGCCATTTGGTGAACACTGAACTACAGTACATAAGAGTTAGGCCAAATGAGTTTTGTGTTCATTTCATGCCTAGGTGTACAGGAAGTGCAATTCACTAGCACTATAAATTACAAAAATATTCAGCAAAATCCAGTAATAACTTTATTAAAATTAATGAGAAGTTTGGTTTACCTCTTAAAATGAAAAATTCAATTTGTATTTTCTCTACTTACTATTTACCTTCTTGCTTTCAAAGACTTATCCTTGCTGCTGGCATCTTATTCATAATATTTTATATAAATTTTTTTTAACTCTGCCCATCTGTCCACAAGATGATTTTCACTACTATTCACAGGAAAAGGAATATTTTCTGACAAATTACTGCACACAAAAACTATAAATTAATCTAAACTTGATAGAATCAATGAGAAATCAAATTCCTCTTCAGAATTAATTACCTGGCAGCAGCTGCCTCTGGATCTTGCTGCTGACGTACTGACACAGCTTTGTACTTGTCCTCGTTGCCTTCAATAATGTCCTCTACTTCAGAAGCTCGCAGAAGGGAAATGTTGGATGCTAACACATGCTGAGTTAAACCTGAAAGGTTTTGAGCACAATATAATGCTAATATTTTACTTAAGTATTAGCGATGTAGCCTCTAAAATTACTAGTATATCAATTAAAAAAAAAAAAAAAAATTGGTCAATTTATGAAATCTTTAGGTAACAAAACTCAATTTGAGTACTTAAAACAGCAATGATATTATGAAGACAGTAATACAAAATTATACTCTCAATTTATTCAAATTGTTTGTATTTGTCACTCATTCTTTTCTGCAGCACAATGCCTCATATACTGCAGTGAACCTGCAAAAAGTGAGAGATTTTTGTATACATTATCCTATATCACTATTTTTAATAGCTACATTACTGAAAAGAGAAAACTTATCTGTCATAATCAAAATTAATTTTATCATGCAATGGTTTCTGTTTGTTATCAATAAGTGAAGTGCCTATTTTTTGTAAACTCTGAACATTCTTCTCATTTATCATCTTGTTATTTCCAAGAATCCCATTTGACTTTCTTAGGCACTTTCTACTATACCAAACATTGCAGAGCTGTGGCTCGAGAGCCGCATGTGGCTTGTTAGCTCATTTAAAGTTTTTAGCAAGAAAATAACCAGGTTTCCTTCCAATTCTGGATAGTCTCATCGAGCCTCAATGAATGAGCACTGAATCACTTGTGGCTTGAGCCATATTTTACGATAATGACTAAAATCATTTGCAGATTTTGTGAATGAAGCTTATCTGACCTTACACTGTCAATGGTCAATGGTACGACATCACAGAATTTAGGTGGCTTGAATTAAAAAACAAAAAGGTACTATTTTAAGTACGTATATTGTAATCCAGTACTTACCAAGTTCCATTAACTTCTTTCGTTCATCATTGGTAATAGATCGTCTGTACATTCCAGGGAATTTTTTATACAATGACCCACGAAACAAACGCAGGTAGTTGCCAACCTGAAATTGTTTAACTTTATATATAAAAATACCACATTGGAGGATCTCAGCTAGTGCTAATTTTAACTACCATACACAGAACCTAATTTACCATCTTAAATACTGAACTTATCCATATAAATGACTGTCAGATAAGCCTAACAATTCTAAATCAGACAGTTTGCCCGTTCCAGTAATCTCTTTCTTGCTTAAATATTCAAAATGATATAGATTCTTCAGACTAGCTTTAAAGGTAACCTAATGCAACCTGTGAGCTTACTCTTGTAAAGTCAAAGGCAGTCAATTGAAATCATGAGGCAGCTGCAAAGCATGGAAGTTACTGAGAAATCAGGGCTAATCAACAGTTAATATTCAAATCAATCAAAACACCTAGCCAATCACAGCAAGTTAAAACAAAGACAACAGTTCCACGCAAAATTGTGCCTAAACAAACTCCCTTATACATATTCAATTATTACCTCATTTTTCTGCTTATTACACTATTATTATCAGAGATCATACAGGTCCTAGGGAATGTAAGGCACCGCTAAACCTGCAAGGGTCACAAATTGCTGCTGGGTTTGATCTAAGGGAAAGATAGCTCCAATTCCCTGCATCATGAGCCCTACATAGTCATGAAAGCATCAAGAGCCCTTCACACTCATCATGAAGGCATCAAGAGCCCTTGACAATCATGAAGACAGAGAGCCCTTGACAATCATGAAGACAGAGAGCCCTTGACAATCATGAAGACAGAGCCCTTGACAATCATGAAAGCATAGTCATTGGCTATCATCATGAAGTCATCAAGAGCCCTTCACATTCATCATGGATTCAAGAGCCCTTTCACAATCATGAAAACATCAAGACCTTCACAATCATGAATCGAAAGCCTTTTTTTCACAAATCATGAAGGCATCAAAAGCCCTTTACATTCATTATGAAGGTATAAAGAGCCTCACACCATAAAGGCATCAAGAGCCTCACATATGAACTCATCAAGACCCCTTCCCATTCATCAAGAAGACATCAAAACCTTTTCACACTCATCATTGAAGGCATCAAGAGATCTTCACAATTATACACAAGGCATCACGGGGCCCTTATGACTATGAAGGCATCAAGACCCTTTTTGCCCTCACCATGAAAGGCATCTGGAGTCCTTCACACTCACCATAATGATCAAAAAAAATTTCACAATAATGAAGGCATCAAGAACCCCCAATAATCGTGAAGGCATCAAGAGCCCCCAATAAGCGTGAAGGCATCAAGAGCCTCACAATAATTGTGAAGGCATCAAGATCCCCCTCGTAATCATAGTGAAGGAATCAAGATCCCCCTCACAATCATCATGAAGGCATCAAGATCCCCCAACAATAATCGTGAAGACATCAAGCGCCCCTTGCAAAAAATAGTGAAGGCATCAAGAGCCCCTTACAAAAATAGTGAAGGCATCAAGAGACACCTCACAATAATCGTGAAGGCATCAAGATCCCCTCACAATCATCGTGAAGACATCAAAAGCCCCTCACAATAATGGTGAAGGCATCAAGATCCCCTCACAATCATGAAGGCATCAAAAGCCCCTCACAATCGTGAAGGCATCAAGAGCCCCCTTCACAATCATCGTGAAAACATCAAGAGCCCCCTTCACAATCATCGTTAAGGCATCAAGAGCCCATCACAATCACCGTGAAGGCATCAAGAGCCCCTCACAATCATGAAGGCACCCGGCTTGAAGGCTCCGAGACATCACATCCCGGTGGTTCAACACCTCCACAACACACTACACCAGCCTCCAAAGATCAACAACAATAACACTACAACACCAGCAATAAACTCCAGGTGTTGCAATTCCTACCTCAGATCCAATACACCAAAACTCGCCATTTTCCTCCAGTTGAAAACTGACAGGCTTGTCACCGTAAGTCTTCGCCATTTTGAAGGTAAACAAAGCCACTCTAAACCCAGCTTGTGTTATTTATAACATTTTCATATATAATAAATGCATTTTAACTTATAGTATCTCGATAAAATATTAGGTTTTTACTAAATATTTTAGTTTCTAAATATAATAGTGTATTGTAAAAGATGAATTGTCAATTACTATGTTGCGTTTTATAGCATAATGTAAAGGGTACATAATATGCAATAAACCTAATTGCTCACGAATAAAAATATGAAATAGTAAACAATTGTCACAAAATTATATTATTTTTGCATTCATGACGAGAGCTAAACCCGTGGGAGTCATAAAGTGCCTGGAGGAATGGAAGGCATTCAGGCTCAATTCAAGGAATTGGATTCACATTTTTTTTTTCAACAAGTCGGCCGTCTCCCACCGAGGCAGGGTGACCCAAAAAGAAAGAAAATCCCCAAAAAGAAAATACTTTCATCATCATTCAACACTTTCACCACACTCATACATAATCACTGTCTTTGCAGATGCGCTCAGATACGACAGCTGAGAATAGTCCCTCCCAGCTGTCACTATCTCAGACCCCTCCTTTAAAATGTAGGCATTGTACTTCCCATTTCCAGGACTCAAATCCAACTAAATCAATTAACTGGTTTCCCTGAATTCCTTCACAAAATGTTACCCTGCTCACACTCCAACAGCTCGTCAGGTCCCACAAATCATTCGTCTCCATTCACTCCTATCTAACACACTCATGCATGCTTGCTGGAAGTCCAAGCCCCTCGCCCACAAAACCTCCTTTACCCCTTCCCTCCAACCTTTTCTAGGACGACCCCTACCCCGCCTTCCTTCCCCTACAGATTTATACGCTCTCTAAGTCATTCTACTTTGATCCATTCTCTCTAAATGACCAAACCACCTCAACAACCCCTCTTCAGCCCTCTGACAAATACTTTTAGTAACTCCACACCTTCTCCTAATTTCTACACTCCAAATTTTCTGCATAATATTTACACCACACATTGCCCTTAGACAGGACATCTCCACTGCCTCCAGCCTCCTCCTCGCTGCAGCATTTGCAACCCATGCTTCACACCCATATAAGAGTGTTGGTACCACTATACTTTCGTACATTCCCTTCTTTGCCTCCATGGCAAATTAATTAAAACTAAGCGCTAAACCACCAGGGTCATACAGCCCTACTGGAAATCTTTCTATTTTAGGGGCGGGGGTTATCCTAGGTAATTTATATATGTATGTTACTATGTATTATAATTGTAATTACATGTATGATCATTGTAATTATATTACATTCATGGGGGAGTGCTACACCTATAGGGATTATACATTATATTTATGGGAAAGCACTAAACCCATAGGGGTCATATAGTGCCTGGGAGGCATTTATGTTCAATCCAAGGAAGAGGAGGGCAAGTCCATTTCCTTGTATTAAGAGCTCCTCACTGGCATCAAAGAACCTCCCTTAAGTAAGCTTATTCAGGTATACACAAATACAGTTAAATAGATTATCATACATAGCAGCATATGTGTAGAAAACCTAGGATAACCCAAAAAAAAGTCAGACAGAGTGACTTATTTCCATTGGGGTCCATTTAATACCTTAATATTATACACTGTAGTAGATACTAGTTATTATACTATAATTAAAAGGAATAAGGTAAAAAGAGTTATTTACATGTACATGTATGGTAACTAAAAAAAATAAAAATTCTCCTCCCTTTCTGTCGCTACATTCATTAGGTACCTTTTGGCTCTCTTCTTGAACTGGCTCATGCTATGACTGGCTTTGACATGTGCAGGCAGTCTGTTCCATTCCTTTATTGCTGTACAATAAAAGGTGTTTGAAGCCTGGCCACTGACTGTGGGTACTACAAAGTTGTGCTCTCTCCCCCTAGTACTATGACTGCTTTGGTTCCCAGCCTTCACAAAATTGGCAGCAAGATATTCTGGACACTGTGAGCAATTTTCAGCATATCCAATTGTTGTAATTCATCCTGGCCTACATGTTCTCTTGGGCCCAGGTCCAGGATGAATCTTATCATTTTGTTCTGTTATTTGCAGTTTATCTTTCAGTTTTTTGTCAAGGCAGAGTACCATGAAGAGCAAGCGTAGTCAATATGACATTGTATAAGGTCTAGACATAGGGTCCTGCGAGCCTCAGTAGGTAGACACTGCTTGTCTGTAGAGGAACTTCAGTCTGGCATTCGCTTTCTTTACTATACTGTTCCCTATCAATTCTCCTGACATGCATGGGTCAAAGGGGATTCCCAGATATTTTACTGGGGAAACTGAAGTGATGGATTCCCCATTACATCGGACATTAAAATTATTTACCCTGCTCAGTTTATATTTTGTGCCAAAGAGTATGGCTTCTGTTTTCCCGAGGTGTAACGATAACTTGTTGTCTACTAACCATTTGCTGCAGGACTCCAGTTCCAGTGTTAATACATTAGCTATATCTTGTGGGTCTTTACCTGATACTAACAGAGCACTGTCATCCGCATATACAGTGGACCCCCGAGTTTCGTAAACCCCGGAAATCGTACATTTATGTAAGTATAATATTGTAAGTGCTTGTGGAAAAGTATTTTTGGGGGTCTGAAATAGACTAACCTACGTGACATTTTTCCTTAAGGGAGTAAATTCGTTCGGTAATGGCACTTGAGCAGACTTCAGGAGTGAAGTTTTTACGAAACTCGGGGGTCCACTGTAGTAGGAGTTTGCACTTGACACTGATGGGCATGTCATTTACATAACACAGGAATAATATGGGACCCAGAATACTACCTTGGGGAACTCCACATGCTATCGGCAGTGGTTCTGATTCTGCTTTGTTGATTTTGACAATTTGTTTCCTATTGCTAAGATAGGACTTAAACCAGTCTATGGAACCTATGCCGATAGCTTGAAGTTTCTTACATAATACATTGTGGTTGACAGTATCGAAGGCCTTTTGCAAGTCTAGAGTTACCATTCCTATGAGGTTCCCTATCGACATTTCAGTTCTCATGTAATCCATCAGATTAACTAGGGAGGTGTCGGTTGAGTAAGAGCTCCTAAAGCCTGATTGGTAACTATGAAGAATGTTGTTGTCATTAAGATACTTCACTACTTGACAGTACATCGCCCTCTCTAGAATTTTGGATATTACACTGAGTATACTAACAGGCCTATAGTTGCTGACATCAGACCTACTATTTTTCTTGAAGATAGGAGTAACTCTGGCCTCCTTGAACCCCTCTGGTACTGTATTAGTGGTGATGGACAGATTTATTATGTGAGCAATGGGGATTGCCAGTTCAGAGGCACCATCTTTTAGGAACTTAGATGGGATGTTATCAGGGCCAGTGCTCTTAGTTGGGTTTAATCTGCTTAGTTCTTTTTGCACGAAGTCATGAGATACACTTACTAGTTGACAACTGTTTAGAGTTACCCCTTTATTGATATAGTATGTTTTAAACTTAGGGGCCCTAGGGATCATACAGTGCCTGGAAAAATGGGAGGCATTCAGGTTTGGTCCAAGGAAGGAGAGCACAGATCCAGTTCCTTAGATCGAGAGCCTCTCACTAATATCAGGAACCTCAGTTGAAGGGATATGTAATAAAAGTCACCTCCCATTTCATATTAGTTTAACACCTTTATAATGTACCCCATACTCATCCCGTAGGCATCATTTAATATTACAGTTGTGATTTTAATGTGTTGGAAAACTAATGAACTGTTTCTCAAACTTTTTTCACTCCAACCATCGAGTCCAACACAAGTTAGCCAACAGTCACTGTTTCCATGGAGCCTCATCTTCACATCCTTATAAACACCACCATAATGCTTTGCCCTCCACCACAGTCAGCATCATTTATTATTATAAACTGGATTATTATCATTACATTCATGAGGGTGGACCTTAACCCATAGAGGTCATACATGGCCAAGAAGAAATGGGAAGTAATTAGGTTAAATGAGTATTATTATTTAGGGAGTACACACAACCCGCACATAGAAAAAGAGGAGCTTACGACGATGTTTCGGTCCGACTTGGACGTCGTCGTAAGCTCCTCTTTTCTATGTGCGGGTTTTGTGTGTGTATTGTTCCAGTCACGGTATTGTGCCTTTTTTGTTATTATTTAGGGAGATTGTGCTACACCTGTATGGATCATACAGGTGTATGGGAAACAATCAGAATCAGTCCAAGGAAGGTATGAACTATGTCCAGCTTCTTTCATTAAGAGCATTCACACCAGCTTCAAGGTTCAACCCTTGATAAGTACATACCATAAATTTTTATTTAGGTTCATTACACAAGTTCTGATTTTTACAACTGTCTTGAGTACTAACATAAGCAAATTATCTTCATTATTATTATTATAATCAAATAGAAGCGCTAAACCACAGGGGTTATACAGCGCTAAATTATCTTCAGATAACCTAATTATGCTAATTGCTGGATGGCTACTGTTTCTTAGGCACAGTACATTTTCAGAGCCTAACATTTTTTTTGTGGGGGATGGGAGAGCTTAATTTTGTTAGTTGTGTCGGCTGAGTGGCTAGTTTATTGTGCACCCCATACTCATCCTGTGACCAGTGGGGGTTTTAATAGTGAGTAAATTCCTTTATTTGTCTGAATTTCAGCTCAACATGATCCCAATGGGTGTGGAGTTTTTAATGAATTAGGAACAGGAAAAGGTTAACAAATAGGGTGTATAAACCTGGGGTGGAAGGTAGAAAGGGTAGGGGTTGTCTCAAGAATGGTTGGAGGGAGGGGATACAAGAAGCTTGTGCATACAGCAGGTTTGTATGAGAATGTTAGATAGGAGTGCATGGAGGCAAGTGGTTTTTTATGGACATTGTTCGGGTGTTAGCAGGATAAAGTTTATGAAAGAATTCTGGGAAAATCAGTTAGCTGGATTTGAGTCTGGGATGTGGGAAGGGCAGTGCCTTCACTCTGAAGGTGGGGTGGGGAAGTTGCAATCAGAAGGTAATCTGATTGTTATGTTAACAAATTTCTGGAAAGACAGCATTTGAGTGAATGTTGATAAATGTGTTTTCTTCTCTGGGTCACTGTTCTTGGCAGAAGACAGCCATCATGTTTAAAAATAAGACATTTGTAAATCTGGTAATGTACCACAATTATTTAGAGCACATTATATTTAAATGGAAGTGCTAAAGTAAGTAATAGGAGTCATACAGTGCATGAGGGAATAGGAAGCATTCAGATTCAATCCAAGGAAGGGAAGGATAGAGCCAATTCCTTGCATCAGGAGCCCCTCACTGGCATAAAGGAACCTTCCTTGAGAGGGTGATATACTATAGCTGATACTTATTATGGGTGAAGACTAAAAAGGAATACATACATGTCATGATGAATGGTTGTACTTTATTAACCTCACTCAAGCTACATTCATATGTCTTCAACAATAAACCAAACTAACAAAGCCATTACAACCTGCAGAGGTTTTGCTCTTAGCAAATACATATAGTGCTTCTTTATATTATTATATTCATATTCATTGTAAGAAGTAAACCGGTTTCTTTATAAAATGCTGCATTTTGGGAGATAAAAGGCAAGTAAGGTAAAGTATACACTTTATTAATATATACAAGCTCATTAATAATTCATATAATGTACACAAAATCTTTACATTTTATTATCCTTCACAAAAAAACTACCTTTAGAACTACCGTACATTATAAATCAATTTATACATTTTTAATTATAAAATAGAAATCATGATCCATAATATAATAAACTTAAAACATTTTTGCTGGTCTTGTCTACATGCTAAAATAAACAATTTCAATAAAATGCAATCAATCTACAATCTTCCCACTTCAGAAAAATAAGTACGTACTGTAAAGCTTATCTTTAAATTGCCAGTGATGTCAACTGGGACACATGGTGTTGGTAAAACTAGGAAGATAACACTTATTATACTTGTGCACATCTACTGTATCTCTAGAGTAACCATGGGAAAACCTCTAAACCAGTCATGTTTCAATCTGTCCCACAGAGCAATATTTGATTCAGCATTTCATGTAGCTATTATGTAGAAATGCTAAAAGTTGTATAAATTACATTTCCCAGGAAGCGCTACAAGTTTTGGAACAAAAAAAATGGTACAACTAAATATTTCTACATTACAGCTACATAAAATAACACCCCAAAGGCTGGCTTAAAACATTACCCAAGCTGTAAGTTCACTCATGCCTGCTCTAAAGTCATGTGGTGATTAGCAATATAGTATATGATACAATATGTAAAAAAAAAAAATTAAATGGTAGGCAGAAATTAAAGATTTAACAGACTTGAAAAGAGAAAAAAATTTGAAATAAAAAATACTGCATTGTTTGATGTTGCTACTAGCAATTAACAGGTATAAAAGTCCCATTAATTCATAAGTACATACAATACAGTACTTTAATGAATCTTTTATTCCTACAATTTCCACAGCAGCTTAACAGCATTGACAATCCCTACATCTGTGTAAATGAAGTAGCAAAGGCCACCCAAGGTAAGGAAAGATAGAGCAGACACAGCACCTACTGCCAATTTAGGAATAACTTTACCAAATGTACCAGGTCGAATGTAGTCTATAACAATTGCCTCAATGCCCCTGAAAGGAAACAGTGCATACATATGAGACTATAAACTAGTAAAAAAAATATTGATTTCATGAAGAGCCATACCAATAAGTCAAGATCTTCAGCAAAAATTAAAGGTTACTGAGCAGTCCTGATAATGTGGGAATGGTTAATACCTTTGAACTAAGACACAACATATCTACACATTTCATCAATAGAAATTAGGTTAAATCGTTGCTGCTACAAAAAACCTATAAATTACCATAATGTTAACAAAATCTATGTGGTTGTCATGTTTATCATTATTCTTTAGTAAATTTGGTTCCTCTACCCAGTAACCCAATCATATTTACATTCTAAAGAAGATAACTTTTTTCCACTTGGCTGTAGCAAATACGGTACTCTGCAGATGTGGAAAAAAAATTATATAAAGCATAATAAACAAGAACATTAAAAAAGTCCTGCATAAATAAAGCAGTATGTAGGAAGCAACTAAAACAAACTAAAGACGCCGAGTACTACTGTGTTAAGTCCCAGTTATGGAAGATTCCTTCCAAATTTTGTTTATATTTTATATGAAATAAAATAACATTTTCAGAGACTTACAGATTTATGAGTGACAGATTAGACATTAGAGGATTTGTACCTGAATTGCCATACTCAAAATTGATTTAAAATACAAAGCTAATAAATACTTACCAGTGTGAATGAACAGTTATAGAAAGAGCCAGAAAGTACTCTACAGATGGTGTTGGGAAGATCACTGCTGCTGGGATGGCACCCAATAGCAGCACTGAAAGGATTCGCTCTGCAGTCCAATGCAAAACATGGTCATGACCAGCTTGTTCGATCTCAGGAGGACCTTTAGTAACAGGTGATACACTGAAGGGCTTTGCCTAAAAAAAAATTATAATAATGCCAAGTTAATAATAGTACTACATATACTACATACGTACATCAAAAAATTAATCTTACCGTATAAGATACACTATTCATAAATGCCACATATTTTTTTTTTTTTTTTTTGCTATACTGTACATCTTTCTTTAAAGGTTTTGGCAATCACAGATGCACAATTTATCTGTAACTTATATTTAAGTGTCAAATAACTTGATCTCTTTTCAAAATATATATACAGGCATACCTGATATGGAACAAGGGCTTGAGAGCTAACTTGTGTTGCTGTTGGTGGAATTATTCGTGAAGGAACGAGATACAGGCCATTTAACCGTAGAGAACCAAAGCAGCTCCCAACTTTACCTGAAAATATTATTTGTTGTACACACTATTTCATTAGTGAGATAAGCTAAAGAGGGTCTCTGACTGTGGCTGAAATATACAGATGTCTCTTACCTGTTTCTTATTTCTGTCTGCGTGCTTTTTACACTTTACATATAGCTATAAAAGTTTGGAAATCTGTAAGTGAATTAAGAAATTTAAGATTAAAGCTAAACAGTAACTAACCACACTAGAAAAAAAAAACATTGTAGAGTACAGTATATACTATATTTAACATAATGTTTAATAACAATGCTAAAATAAGACACATTTGTGCAGAAGTTATATTGACTGTTATAAACTTAGAATAGAATAGAATTTTTATTTCAGTTATCATTTTCATCTTCATTATCTACAGAATTCTGTTTTCATTGTATTATCTATGGTATAATTTTTAATATTGTACATAATGCATATGAATGATATACATGTGTGATATATTAGGTAAAATACACAAAGACACTAATATAAATAATTCTATATATTTTTTAGCTATCCTTAGTTAAACTGAAAATTGTAAATTCTTCATATAATTAACAAACAAAAAATTTAATAGACATTAAAAAAGATACCAATGTGTTGCACAAGTCTTACTTACCACACCATTGTTGACCTCCTGCAATACATGTGCTTGTAATTTATTGATTCCATAAATCACTTTTAAGTGATTTATGGAAATAAGTCACTTTTTTATTATTATCCTTAGTAATTTATACTGTGTGGTTACTGTATATATGTACTTGTACCTAAATAAACTTATTATTTTAAGTCGTGTGACATGTAACCAAAATAGATGACATACGATACCTTAAGATTGGGTAAAATTAAATTCTTTGTATGCTATGCAGTTATATTTAGTTTAAACCAAAATAAACATCAGTCAAGCAACAACAGTAATGATGTTAAAAACAACGTAATCTTTGCTAATTACGTTTGCTAATTATATTTTTTAGTTTTGTCTCTGTACTGGATTAATAAAGTCCTTAGTGGGCAAAACGCATCCCATAATAGTTCCTAACGTTGCATAACTGTCTTTGTTATACATTTGTGGGTAACCTAAGCCTTGTTTTAATAATAGCACAAGATTTAAACCAGCCTCCCTCAAACTACGTAAATTCAGTTACACATATATTGTTCTGTAACATTATGTAAAAGGACATTGAAACACATGTAATACGCATGCGAAATTCTTAACTTGCAAATGAACACTACAGTTATGAGAGTGTAAGAGAAAGTCTGCTGGGTAAGGAGATAAAACTTACAATGTCTGCCGAGGCCTCTGAGACCCACCTGCGCCGCCATATTTATTGTTGTTGCAGGTGAAGACTTTAAGGGCCACAACTGGTCACACTTTATTCACTTTGTGGGTCATCCTGGGTAACCTACACATATTCTGCTATGTATAATATTTTATGTAACTGTATTTATGTGTACCTATACCTGAATAAACTTACTTTTTTATCTCCCGCTCCTTGCGGGTTGATGTATTATTCAACCATGGAAGCTGAAAGAAAGAAATTGCAACTATATTAAAAAAAAAAAAGTGGGCCCCACTGCTCAAAATCTGGGCAAAAGAGGATGGATATACCTAGTCATCTGGTTCGTAGGTATATTTTTGTAAGCACATTAATTAATGTGCTGTTGTAACTGCCCTGAATGTTCTGCATAACTAGGACCTTTCTATAAAGTATGTCAATAACATCATCTTTTCTGTACCAATTATAAGCCATTCTTTATAGAAATAAAGTTTATCATTTATCAAGGATGATGACCGACTTCCTTAAAAACCGCAGAATGTTCAGAAAAAAAAGAGCTGATACATGGCGCAACACAGACTGTCGTGCCGGCAAATAAGAACAAAATATTATTCAAAAGTAATAGGGATAGTATACCACCGATACCCAATGCAGAGCGAGATGGCCACACTCTAGCAATGTTGATTTTTTCGTGTGGAAAAATCACGTGATCCGTATCACCACGTGATATGGGTCTCCTAAATTAAACTATTTAGCGGTGCAGGCATAATGGTGGGGACGCGTGTCTGACACAGGTGAAGCTGGGTAGTACTACCCCCTGAAGGAAGGTTCCTTCATGCTGATGATGGGCTCCTAATCTAAGGAATTAGGTCAGTGCTCCAATTCCTTGAACTGGTTTAGAGCTCCCCATGAATAATAACTGTTAGTCCACAGTTTAGTTTTAGTTTGATATTTTTAGTATGCACCTCATACCCATCCTGTCCACAGGACAGGGATATCAGCCACAGTGCCGTGTTTTCCTTTGCAGATGACACCCGAATCTGCATGACAGTGTCCTCCATTGAAGACACTGCAAGGCTCCAGGCGGACATCAACCAAATAATAATAATAATAATATATTTATTTACTACAAGTACATGTACATGGTATACAGGCCTAGCTGACATCAATGACATATTACTATATAGAAAGTCCCTTGTTATGCTGAGCATTTCGGGCAGATTAGGTCAGTGTCCTAGGATGCGACTCACACCAGTCGACTAACACCCAGGTACCCATTTTACTGATGGGGAACATAGACAACAGGTGTAAAGAAACACGCCCAATGTTTCTGGCCTGGCTGGGAATCGAACCCAGGCCCTCGCCGTGTGAAGCGAGAGCTTTAGCCAGAAAACAATATGAAGTTCAACGATGAGAAATTTCACGTTATGGAAAACGTGAGGAAATTAAAACTTCATCGGAGTATAAAACAAATTCCAACCACACAATAGAGCGAAAAACTAACGTCAAAGACCTGGGAGTGATCATGTCAGAGGATCTCACCTTCAAGGACCATAACACTGTATCAATCGCATCTGCTAGAAAAATGACAGGATGGATAATGAGAACCTTCAAAACCAGGGATGCCAAGCCCATGATGACACTCTTTAGGTCTCTTGTTCTATCTAGGCTGGAATATTGCTGCACACTAACGGCACCTTTCAAGGCAGGTGAAATTGCTGACCTAGAAAATGTGCAGAGAACCTTCACGGCACACATAACTGCGATAAACCACCTCAGTTACTGGGAACGCTTGAAGTTCCTAAACCTGTACTCCCTAGAACTCAGGCGGGAGAGATACATGATTATATACACTTGGAAAATCCTAGAGGGATTAGTACAAAACTTGCACACGAAAATCACTCTCTACGAAAGCAAAAGACTCGACAGATGATGCAACATTCCCCCAATGAAAAGCAGGAGTGCCACTAGCACGTTAAGAGACAACACAATAAGTGTCAGGGGCCCAAGACTGTTCAACTGCCTCCCAGCATACATGAGGGGGATTACCAATAGACCCCTGGCTGTCTTCAAGCAGGCACTGGACAGGCACCTAAAGTCGATACCTGAACACCAGTAACAGCTTGGTTGATCAGGCCCTGATCCATCATGAGGCCTGGTCACAGACCGGGCCCCAGGGGCGTTGACCCCCGGAACTCTCTCCAGGTAAACTCCAGGTACTGAGTGTACTCTACCAAGGTCATTAAAGTGACCTGACTCACACTTGCCACCATGGTTGAAATTATAACTATTATGTTAATAATTAGATTACACTTATCTGAATATGGTGAACTTCTTTCACCTGGGTGTCATCTACTATCATTTTAATTATTAGTGTTCTCTCCTTGAGGCAAATAACAAGCAGGCAACTAAGTACGTTCTGAATGTAAGATAATGGATCCAAATGGAAATAAGTAACTGTGTCTGACTTTGTGGGTTATCGTAGGTAATTTACACATGTTACTATGTATGCTAATTGTACTTATGTGTACCCGGTGAACTAAATAAACTTACTAAGGTTAACTTATAGCTTGGTGGTCAGCGGATGGGTCACGGGTTCAGTCCTCGGACAGGACCAGAGTTTGGATGTTCTGATACCCGATTTATCTAGCACTTAAAATGGGTGATTTTGTGAGCTTCATCCTGAAAAAAAAATGGTATTTAAATATGTAAGTAGTAATGCTAGTGGTGTCCCTTGGTTAGGTTGATAACGCACTCAGTCACACACTGAGTGTTCGTGGTTCAATTCCCGACACAAGTGGAAACGTTGGGTATGTTTCCTTGCACCTGATGTCCCTGTTCATCTAGCAGTAAGTAGGTACATGGGTGTTAGTCGACTGGTGTGGGTCACAGCCTGGAGGATAACATTAATGGACGACAATGTAAATAAAACAGACAATCCTTGATGAGGTACTGACTTTCTAGGGTTATCCTGGGTTATCCCTCCCCGGGTTAAAAATCCCAACCAAATCTTACCTTACCCCCGTTGTGACTTGACAATGGTTTAGGACGGACCTAAACGTCGTCATTAGGTTGCTCTTCTAAGTGCGGGTTTTTTTTATGAAAAGATCACCTCAAAATTATCTCTTCATGCCTTCCACCGTCTCCAGCATTTAATCTGTGTTGGATTGAAAAAAAAGGATGGTTAAACGTCTCCATCAGCAAAAACACCCAGGTGCTGCACATATGTCTTATTCATCATTTTCTTACATTTGGTGCCGCTATTCACCTAGCAAGTAAGTAGGTACATAAGTGTACCTAAGTGTGGGTCGCAGCCTAGGAGAGAATATTAAGGATCCTGATGGAAAAATAAGCAAGACGGTATGATGACAGTGGCTTTACTGGGATATCCTGGGTTACTAACCTTACGGGTTAATAATTTGAGAAAATTTTCTTGGTCTAAATTACAGATAGCGATGAATCCCCTTAAATAAAATCCAATAGAAAACGAGGGACTAATACGTCAGAGATCCTATAGCCAATGGGAGGTTAGATAGCGTAAAACGTCATGAACCTGTGAGCTTATAGGATGCTGTGGAGCATATGACATCATGACTCCTGGCGCTAATAGGAGGCTAGTGAGTGCATGACGCTACAAGTCTTGGAACCAGTGGGAAGCTGAGGAGTGCATGGCGTCACTAGTCCACCCTAACACCCCACAACAAACCCTTGTGATTGGCCACGTGTGTCTCACGGGTTGTTCTGTCTGACACCACCATCAGTAGTGACTCGCCCGAGGTGAAGGGAGGGCGTGCGAGTTCATAGTTCATAACATTAGTCTGGCTGGTTATTGGGGAGAAAGGGAGTGCTGAAGCACCGGAGGCTCTTATCGTCTTTCCCGTGACGTTGGGGCTTTGGGAATTGCTGACATAGTAACCAAGACCAAGAGGTGAGCTGTGAATAAACATTTATGTTTGACGAATATTTGTGTTTAGTTTTCGTTCGTGTTCTGGATGTGTATATTGCACTTGCAAGTCTGATGACGTAACGTTTGTTATACTACAATTTTATAGCTTTATTATTTGGTGTTACGGTTCAGCTTTTTAATTAACTAAAGTCACTGATTATTCTGTCAATATCTGAATAAATTACTACTGAAAACAGCTTATTGCAGCCGATGTCCGACAAAGTTTGAGCCAGTTTCATCTTGTACCAAAAACTTTCGTCCGTTTGGTCTTGCCGGAAGGGGTTGCGGTCTCTGAACATTGTTCTGGATCTTACACTACGAGTATGCATGATTGCACTATATCCCCGGCTTATGCCAGTATAATGTTGATATTGTTAGTTACCACAGAAATAAGAGTACGTCTTTGATCTTGCAGCAGCTAGCCAGTCTTTGCTGCCTTGCACTTAAAGCAATTTATACGCAGTGGCTGCTGAAACTAAGCCAAAAATTGATTTCTAGTAAACTTTACACTGCAATAAAAAGCAACACGCACATAATTTGATTCGTATATTTGTGGGTTGGTTAATTAAGTGGTGTAGGTCTTGGTAGGACAGCAGTAGCTCTCGGTGGCATAAGTATTGATAATTACAAAGTATAGCACATTATGTCTAAGTTACTTCCCAATTCATAAGCTACGAGTCAGAGAATTTGGTGATGCAAGTGTTGATCATACGAATATTCGCTAAATGTTCCTTAAAACCCGCATAGCGATTTCATTGCACCATGACCTTGATACCACAAGGTCACCATGGTTAAACTGCTTAACCCTGTTTGTTACTATTTTAATCACCACCGATTCCCCCCCCCCCCTCAATCACTTGACTGGCATGTATTACCATGACTTGTAAAATTTTGGCATATGCCATCTTTCCACCAGTTACACATTTTTATCAATACTGTGAAATCCATCCTGTGTGATGGAATATGAGAGGGAGACCTAGCTAGATTTTGTTCCTACACTGTAACTATCGTATAAAATAGGGTAGCAGCACTAATATTAACGTTGAATCAAGTTTCTCTCAATAAAAAACTTAAGATTCAACGTTAATATTAAAGCATTTTTTCCTTCTACGTCTGTTTTGCTTGTGAGTTTTGGAAAAAAATTCCTAGTATATATTGAACTGCGCTTATGTCTATCTGCATATCATCTGTATCACCATATACCTATTCTCCAGTCTTAAAATCCTATGGTAAACTTTTATTTAGGATAAAAAGTGGCTGGTGAGAAAATTATGAATGTTGTAAAAGTACGTGTGGTAACAAGCTTTTTCCTTGAGTTTTATCACACTAGGGTAAAGTCACACTTATTGTAAGAAAGTATCTTTGTATAGATGCTTTCTGTCTTCCATCATCGTAGTATAGAGTAATAAAGTACTACTCCCTTGGCTAGTCTTGTCAACCTAGTGCAGAGGCACATCAGAACCGCCAGCTTCCACTATCCTTGTTACCACTACATCATGTCATCTGCTGACAAAACTCCTAATAATATAATGTAAGTTTACGCTCTATTTTATTTGTCATTATTAAGTAGACCTGGTGTATCACACTAGGTATATAATGCTCACAAATGTATAGATTACATGTGCAAAGTTTCGAAAGTTTTAGATATGTATCTTAGTCCTAGAGTGGCTGAAGCTAGCTATGTGTGTACCATGTTCCCTTCAAGGGAGGAACTACCGTGATGCTGGTAGAGGGCTTTTGATTCAAGGCACTGGAACTACCCTTCATCCTTCTTGGATCACTCCTGATTACCTCCCATTCCTACGGGTTTAGCGCTTCCTCGTGAATATAATAATGTAGACAGTGGAACCGACAAAGAAACTAGACAGAGGTTGTGCTTGAGAAGTTTTGATAATTATTATAAATTATATTTGGTGAGATCAGTTTGCAATTGTGAATGTTGCACGTCATATTTGGGGCAGGTTTCTCCTTTCGTGATACCATGTATAAACCTCGTTAACAACAGGTTTCCTGTGGGATTAGCAGATCTTTATATTACATTGGGCGTGGTTGTCATCTTTATACTACGTACATTTTCCCCCGGTGAGGAGGGGCTCTTTGACTCAAAGAATTGGACCTATTCTCCCTTTAGATCAAACCTAATTGTTTTTTTTTTCATCCAGGCACTGTATAACCCCTTCGTGTTTGGTGTTCTCTCATAAATACAATTTTCATTTCTCAAGTTATGGTCATAATTGCATCATATGTTGTAACATCATTGAGGTATGCCTGACTGTATTAGCGATTGTTCTTGATTACATTCTGTCGGAGTCAGTTGATACCCATGAATTTCCCTCGTGTAATAATGTTTGTATCAGACACGTGGCAGTATACTTATTCACATTATGAGGTGGAGTTGTCAGGGACAGGAAATATGAGTCAAGGATACAGGTTATCCTCAACCGGCCGGCTGGGCTACAGATAATGCTGTGGTATGTTCATGTCTTTTTTTTTTTTCCTGTTCTCGATTATCTTGCGTTGGATGATGTCTTGCTAGTTAGTTTTTGTGATTGGATAATTGTCGCCTGAAATATCTCCATGAAATCGTAATACCACTTCGGTTCAGGGTCAATTATCCTAAATTCTGGCATAGGAGTTTTCAGTAGTGATTGTGAAAGTTAGCAATTGTAAAATTAAAGATCACATACCTATTACCATAAACTAGTTGGAATAGGTCTAGCAATACTAAAAATCATTCCCCTAGAGGCTTGATTAATGACACACAAAGGCACAATACGTATATAGTTATTTTAGGCTGAATAAAATAAATTTATTTGTATTTGGCTCCCCCAAATTTCATAACTTTACCTAGTGGGGAAGACCTGACCATCAAGTGATCGTGATATTTATTATACCAGTTTTACTTACTGATAATGATTCGTCGTATTTTATTTTGGCACGGAAAGAGGTTCACTTTGGTGTCTTCCACCAGTGTGCTAAGCAAACAAATTAGAATGTACCATACTATATTAACAGCTCGATCGCTAGCGCGCACTGCTCTCACATTGAGGTCCGGGATCGATCCCCGGTACGGCTGGAAACATTAGGACGTGTTTCCATAAGACACCTGTTGTCCATGTTCACCTATCAGTCAAATAGGTACCTGGGTGTTAGTCGACTAGTGTGGGTCGTATCCTGGGACAAAATTTACCTAATTTACCCCCAATGCTCTGCATAACAAGGGGCTTTCTATAAGCAAGTTGTCATTGATGTCAACTAGGCCTGTATACCTTGTACTTGTAGAAATTATTATTAATAAATTCAGACATGTATTAGGTATACATGGTGTTCAACCCGCGTATGCATATTTAAATTCGCACGCTGGATCATAATACACTTAGGAACTAAGTACTAGCAATCGGCAAATATCTAAAATATAAATTAGTCGACTTCTTAATCCCTTCCTTCCCGGAAAAAGATGTTATACAAATTCTTGGATGACTAAATTAAGGTATTTTATTTTAACCAAGTTGAATTTGGTTTTTAGGTTAGTTTTGGTACAAAATGAAACATTAACCTATCGAAAATTTGCCTAATTAGTTACTGTTAAGAACTGAAACTGAGGCTGATTTTGATGTAATATGCACACCTTATCACTAGTACGGATTAAAGATAAACTAAATGGTTATAACTATGACTATAATTTTTAAATGGGTGGACCGGTAAGCCAGTGGAAGGTCTCGGTCAGATGACCAAAAGCTCCAACGGAGGGTCATCTGACTAAAACCTGCGTCAGGAAATACTTCTGTTTCCTGACTAACAATACCTAACTAGTACGGGAATAAATGTTAACTTGCCGTGTTATTCATGTTGATGTATAAAATACCGACAACTTGATGAATAAGACGTGTACAACACTGGTATTTATATTGCCAAAGCTGTTTCGCTTGTGCACTAGGCTTCAGGCGATCATGGGCGTAGGAAGCTGACCACCAACCAACACTTGAGGGACTGATCACCTCAAAACTACGTCTACCGTCTCCTCTTATATTCGCCAGTATTCAATTGAAGAAGCCTGTAATGCAGACGAAACTTTTCGGCAATAAATTGTTATACATATTTTATTCATCAGCTTGTATTACTAGGGGAAAGAAAAAAGTGCGTACAAGTTTACTAAGGATCGGTATAAGTGGAATTGGGCAAGAGTGTGTGGCACTGGTGACAGGGCAAGAGTGTGTGGCACTGGTGACAGGGCAAGAGTGTGTGGCACTGGTGACAGGGCAAGAGTGTGTGGCACTGGTGACAGGGCAAGAGTGTGTGGCACTGGTGACAGGGCAGAGGTGTGGCACTGGTGACAGGGCAAGAGTGTGTGGCACTGGTGACAGGGCAAGAGTGTGTGGCACTGGTGACAGGGCAAGAGTGTGTGGCACTGGTGACAGGGCAAGAGTGTGTGGCACTGGTGACAGGGCAAGAGTGTGTGGCACTGGTGACAGGGCAAGAGTGTGTGGCACTGGTGACAGGGCAAACATTCACTGGTACTCTACTGCATTGTCCGGGATGGGGCAAGCAAACACTTCAGCATATAAGTAGGCATACGGTGCTTGTATTTAAAAAAAAAAAAACAATCCGGTAGAGGCTAGGAAGTGGAGTAGGGAAAATGTGGATGTAACTGAAGACCTAGGCAGTAATGGAAGAAAAGTACATGGTTGCCTGTATGCGTGACTTTTATTTTAAAAATACATCGAATTCCCTTTTAACTTTGTCCAGTCACCGTGAGGGAAATGTGCGCAAGCGGGTCTTCCTGCTAGAGTATGTATCCTGCATGTGGTAATGTATGCATACACACGCCCACTGGTATCTGATCCAGGCCTGTTCAAACTCCCCTGGCCGAGCACCTCTGTTTTTGTAATTATTTTTTAAGCATTCAAAAATTATAATAAGCAATATTTACTTCCACTGGAAATGTTCCACCATGTGCACATTGATTGGTGGCAAAATTCTAAATCTGGTGCCGCTACTGTCCACTACGTATCTATCTGCCCAGAACTGATACTTTGTAGCAACGTCAATCAAAAGTATTTTGTCTAGACTTATTTAAGGGTTGATGGGGAAGGTAGATGGGTACTAGAGATGTTAGCTGCAGTGCAGCTTTAAATTAATTCTACTGGCAAAAAGTCACTAACATTAAAGAGCAGACAAGCGATGTTTTGGTTAAGAATTAATGCAGACATGGATACATACGTGTGGTACTCAGAGCTTTAACTACGTAGTTTTTTCTTTCAGATTTTGATACTGTGACATGACATTTATGATGTCCACGGTGTTCTATTACCCAATTTTTTGTCACTTATGTAATTATTCTGTTAGTATGTTTGTTCTCAAATGAACAGGTTTAACCATGGGGTATCATGCTGCAGACCTGAATTAACCGGACCTTGATTGCTAACAACTGGAAATTTTTACTAGAATAGATAACAGTTCTAGTGGATTGCTTGAATGTTGTCACTAAGGCTGTAATTCATTTGTACACCAACTCTTTGTTCCCTTAAATAGGAAATAAACTGTGTATATACACTAAGCCAAAAACAATTGTGTGTATGTACACTGTAATGGATGAGTTACTAGCCAGCACTCAGTTGCATAGTCACCATGAAGACCTCGTCTCTCCACTTGTCAGAGGAAATAGTATGAAGGAATAAGCTGCCACGCGTACCTATATAGTATTTGTTCCATCTAAGGAACTGATTTCTATTTCCACTTTAACAGATGCCTTATCAAACAATAATAGATTAAAATAAGTTTAATACTAATTTAAGTTTTGTAAAGTGCCTTGTTAATGAGTAAATTCTGTTGAGACGATCTCTTTCGTTCCCCTCAGAGTAGTGGTTGATGGACATCATAAGCCTTGGTCAGGCGCCTGTCTGGGAGGCACGATAATATATATATAGTATCTATATTTACAAAAAGTACATGTACAAGGATGACAAATGTGCTCCTCACCGGGGCAACTGTCTTTATTTTACTTAGCAAGTTGTAGAATATTGTCCCGTTAAACATGGATCCCTGGAATATGGATCCGGAAATGATCTTGTACAAATTCCTCGATTTTTTTTTTGTTAATGCTTCACGGATAAAGATATTTACTAATGCATGAAAAGAGCAACAGGTGTGTGTTAAGAAGAGGAATGGTGAGACAGATTGCATAGCTACAGAGTCCTCGGTGTTCACTGTTGCTTATTTACACTCCCAGATCTTTGTCCTAGTGCATTTTTTTTCCTCTGGTTTATCCTGCGGTTCAAAATATCAGAAGGGCTGACAGGGTACAAGGATGTAAAGTTAGGTTTATGCGTTGGTCATGTTGTCCCAGGTAATAAAAGTACTCCAGGTACTCAGACTATGTATAGAGGGCTTTTGGGCCATATTCATCGGTATATTTTTGGAAAATAACAAGAGGGGTGGGTGATGTTACTTATGTTGTCTTGTGTTAAATCGAGCTGAATGACTTGATCTCAACATTAAACTTTAGAACTGGTCTAGGACCAGACCTCAAGTGTTAAGGAAATATTACAAGAAATAAGTTCAGAAAGTGTAGTATATGCCAAACTTCAGTACTCTGTATAAAAGTCGTACCTATCATCTAATATGATCTTAAGACTAGGGAAAACCCAGCAATTATAACAAAGGCGTTGCCAAAAGCTGCAGTTAACAGGGATACTGGATAAACAAAGGAAGGATAATAGTTACTAGTATATATAAATGTTAATGTTATAAATATAACCATAATTTTTAAAGGGGTGGACCGGTAAGCCAGCGGAAGGCCTCGGTCAGACGACCAAAAGCTCCAACGGGTCATCATCTGACTAAGACCCACGTCAGGAAACACTTGTCCTGTTTCCTGACGAACCTTACCTAACCTAACCTTAATATGTTTACCCGCAGGACAAGATGGCTGGAATCCTGAAGGGGATTCGTGCTGCCTTTGGTGATGTAGAAATGGCACCTTATACTGTCGTGGCTGAGAGAGATGCAAGTATACTGTATGCTTCATTTGTCTTCACGTGGTTCACCACCAAAATATTTAAGTTTTTTCACACGTGGAAAATTGTCACTATTATTTGATTCTACTCTCAGCAGTGTCTTTTTTTTTCACCTTCCTCTTTTTTCCCGTTGTTCCCTTCCGTAATTTCTCCATATCTCTCTCCCTCCACAATTCTTTACCCCATATCTCTTCCCCCTCCACAATTCTTTACCCCATATTTCTTCCCCCTTCCACATATTCTTCCCCTCCAATTCCCAACATATCTCTCCCCTCCACAATTCCCCAACATATCTCTCCCCTCCACATTCCCACATATTCTCCCCCACAATTCCCCAACATATTCTCCCCCTCCACAATTCCCAACATATCTCTTCCCCCTCCACATTCCCCAACATATCTCTCCCCTCCACCATTCCCAACATATCTCTTCCCCCTCCACCATTCCCCAACATATCTCTTCCCCTCCACCATTCCCCAACATATCTCTTCCCCCTCCACCATTCCCCAACATATCTCTTCCCCTCCACCATTCCCCAACATATCTCTTCCCCCTCCACCATTCCCCAACATATCTCTTCCCCCTCCACCATTCCCCAACATATCTCTTCCCCCTCCACCATTCCCAACATATCTCTTCCCCTCCACCATTCCCAACATATCTCTTCCCCCTCCACCATTCCCCAACATATCTCTTCCCCTCCACCATTCCCAACATATCTCTTCCCCCTCCACCATTCCCCAACATATCTCTTCCCCTCCACCATTCCCCAACATATCTCTTCCCCCTCCACCATTCCCCAACATATCTCTTCCCCTCCACCATTCCCCAACATATCTCTTCCCCCTCCACCATTCCCCAACATATCTCTTCCCCCTCCACCATTCCCCAACATATCTCTTCCCCCTCCACCATTCCCCAACATATCTCTTCCCCCTCCACCATTCCCCAACATATCTCTTCCCCTCCACCATTCCCCAACATATCTCTTCCCCTCCACCATTCCCCAACATATCTCTTCCCCCTCCACCATTCCCCAACATATCTCTTCCCCTCCACCATTCCCCAACATATCTCTTCCCCTCCACCATTCCCCAACATATCTCTTCCCCTCCACCATTCCCCAACATATCTCTTCCCCCTCCACCATTCCCAACATATCTCTTCCCCTCCACCATTCCCCAACATATCTCTTCCCCTCCACCATTCCCCAACATATCTCTTCCCCTCCACCATTCCCCAACATATCTCTTCCCCCTCCACCATTCCCCAACATATCTCTTCCCCCTCCACCATTCCCCAACATATCTCTTCCCCTCCACCATTCCCCAACATATCTCTTCCCCTCCACCATTCCCCAACATATCTCTTCCCCCTCCACCATTCCCCAACATATCTCTTCCCCTCCACCATTCCCCAACATATCTCTTCCCCTCCACCATTCCCCAACATATCTCTTCCCCTCCACCATTCCCCAACATATCTCTTCCCCTCCACCATTCCCAACATATCTCTTCCCCTCCACCATTCCCAACATATCTCTTCCCCCTCCACCATTCCCCCTCTTCAATTTTTTATATATTTTGTTCTTATCCCTCGCCCTGACATGTACAGACAACTTTGTAGAAAGTCCCCTTGTTATGGAAAGCATTTTGGGCAGGTGTAAATGAACTTGTAATTACTGTACTTAATAGTTTATATAATTAGGTTAGTTTATTAGAATCCTGTGAATAGCAATTTTTGACTTTCATAATAGTTTGATTTGAAGTTGGGTTTTTGTAACAGTTTGGTACTTTTGCAGTGGTGATGCTGTATAACCCTTGTGGTTTAGCGCTTCTTTTGATTATAATAATAATAATTGCAGTGGTGATTACTGTATTGTGAATAACATTTGTCATTACTTATCTAATTCATAAATCTGTATTCCTCGTTGATCCAAGAAATGCCTTGTACAGTATATCCCTTGGATTTTGTTAATTTTCAATTGTTCATACACAGGTTTATGAAGAGCGCATATATCCAGCCAGGAAGTGGGCGTGTACTACAATGACAGGCTTGAGTCAGCAAGAACTAGTCAGTCCTATGTTTCGTGCCCTCTTCAATTATATTGCTGGCAAGAATGAACCTAGTGAGTAGTTAATAGTTTAATATCTTTATTATGCACCCCCATACCCATCCTTTGGGCAGTAGTCAAACCTAGTGAGTATAACTTTGTTGGCAATGACTAGTGTGGCATATTATGAGTATTGTATTTAATAAATCAATTTCACGCTACAGTATTTATAAAATACAATACTTGCTAAAAAATGAAATTTTTATTTAGAGTAAGAAAAAACAAAGCTTATTAATTTCCCTGCATTTTTTATCTAGACATCAGAATGGACATGACCTCTCCTGTGACAACTTACATAGTGCCAGGAGCTGGACCAGCATGCGAGTCCACTTTCACTATGGGATTCTTAGTGCCTGAGGAACATCAACAAAGTCCACCACCTGCAGCTGACAAAACTATCTTCATTGAGGAACGTCCAGAATTAACAATTCTTACAAGGTATGTTTTTATATATACAGTACATGTAAATATGCTGGTTGTCTCCCATTAAGGTAAGGTGACAAAAAAAAATAGGAAACATATTCACTATTATTCAGTGAACTGTTTTGCCAGTTTACAGACATGATTCAAATTCCCCTCATTCCCTTAATGTTTTGTTCACACTCCAACAGCATGTAAAGCCTTAACAGTTACTTTTCTGCTCTCTGATTTAACTTGCTCACAGAAGTTAGCTGGATGCTCAAGCACCTACCACTCCAAACGTTTATACCCTCCCTCCCAACCCTTCCTGGTATGACCCATAACCCTCCTTCCTTCCTCCCCTAGATTTATACATCCTCTTAGTCATCCCATTCTGCTCCATCCTATAAACGTTCAAGCCACCTCAGCAACCCTTCTTCAGCCCTCTGAATTATACCTTTGGTAATACCAAGCAGTTTTCTAATTTTTTTGCTGTGAATTCTCCACATACTATTCATGCAAATTGCTCTCAAATATGGCACCTTTGCTGCTTCTAGCTGCTGCCTCTGCAATGTTTAAAACCCATGGCTTGCCCTATATGGGTTGGTACCACTGTTACTGTAGTCTCCATAGATAAACATTTATTTCCACAAATGTTTCGACACTTTTTTTTTTTTTTTTTTAGCATAGTTTGCTTGCCTTTTTATATACACATCTGCTGACATGTCTACTCTCAACCTCCTAACCTCTGATGTTTTCTAGTTACTTTAACTCTTCCTGGTAATAATAGAATAAATTATTTTCAGGCGTTTTGGAGGATATACCAATGATGAGGTTATACTAAAAGAAGCTAAAGAACTTGCAGAGGCAATAAAGAAAAATGGAGAAATTGGAGTGAACTTCAGTCAGTATTACGTTGCAGGATATGATCCACCCTTTAAGTTATTTGGAAGGCGCAATGAAATCTGGTTTGTTAAAACGAAGAGTACTGACAATCAAGAAGGAAAAGAATTGACTGCAAATGAAGATGAGAGCAAGATGAAGGAAGCAAATGGATCTATTGTCAAAGATTCTGAGGATATTAAGAAAGGCAATCAAAAGGATGAATGAAGTTGATAAATAGCAACAGATAGGGTACAACAGGAAATAAAAGGCTTGAATATACAAGTAGATTTAAATGATTACTCCTGAAAAGTTAGTTACATTTACTAGTGGAAGTAATGACTGTGATTATATTGCAGGTGTAAAAAAATTACTGTAATGTTAGGTATGTTCTAGTGGCCTTATAGGTTATGTCAAAAGGATATAATTGGCTTTAGAGGTTTTATAGTATGTACAGAGTTGACAGCTTTAAATTCTATAGTAAAATGTTTAATGTACATTTGTCTGCCTTTGATTGGCATGGATTATAGGTGCAGAAAAGCTTTGCTACAGGGAAATAAATGTATTCTCACCCATATTTTCTGTGGATTACATGTGATTGTTAAACCAGCATGCAAGATTAAAAACTGGAAAATTCTACATAGTATTTAAGCATAGATAGGGTCAGTACTTGCAGTATTGGGAAAGTTTACTCAGAACAACCCTATAAATCATTTGGGGGGTAGGAAACCAAATGAAAATATAAAAGCTTGGATTATAAACTCAGCTTTAACATTTAACTCTTTGCAGTCAAACTATTCCATATCTCCATTTTGCAAGCTTAATTAGCCAACCCCCCATCCCCACCCTCTCACTATTTTTTTTTCACTTCACGATGTTTTCCTCGTGCGATTTTGGTGTTTACAAGGTTAAGAATCTGTGGTTGTAATTTGTAATTATTTTGCTCACAGTATTTTAGATGGTTCCATTTATGTGTAATTTAATTTTTTGAATGAGCCATGTTCTTTCATGCAAATTAAAAAAAAATCCAAATATAGGAAGGTCTTTAACTTGCAAACCCCACTTAAAAGCCAATTAAAACAGTATATTATTTGAGAGTTTAGGGCTATAACCCATATGGACGTGTAATATACTGTAATAATATAGCCATTGAGAAATGGTACAAATGTCTGAAATATTCTTTGTACTATTGTTTTTCTATACAAAATTTGTTTGCAAGTAAGACACCAAGAATACAATAAGTCACTTTGACTTTTTTGGGTTATCCTAGGTAATACACATGTTACTATGTATACTATGATAATTGTATTTGTGTGTACCTGTGCCTAAATAAACTTGCTCGAAAGTTTGAGGTTGTACTGTAGCTATGCGAAATGATAGAAGTGCATTGAACATTCATGTTGATAGTCATAAAATATGTTTTTAGTATTTATGACTTTTTCAAGCTTAAGTAATTTGTCTAACTTAAAAGATCATGTTTAGTTTTGCTAACTATTTTCTCAATATTTACAAAATTGATCTTCCAAATGAGAATATAAATTGATAAAATCGATTAGGCTAAGAGGATCTAATAGGATTACTTTAAGAAAGATTAAAAGAACATTGCACTACATATGAACATAATCTAATTTAGATGATAGTGTCATTGTCTAGATTTTAAAATCTCTTGGTTCTTGTACTTATCCCTAGAATAGTGCACATTTTTGAAAAATTATATAATGTAGGGACCAATTTTGTTTATTAATATTAAGCAGGTGACCCAAGTATTTTTTTTTTTCAACGAACCGGCCACATCCCTCTGAATGCAGGATGACCAAAAAAGAAAAACTAAAGTTTTTCTTCTTAAATTTAGTAATTTATACAGGAAAAGGGATTACTAGCACCTTGCACGCTATTATTCAGTTATGCATGAATTCAATCTACTAAGAATTTTTTTATATAAATGAAAAGCTGAATTCTCAAATAGTTCATCACCAGTGAGAGTCTCGTGTCTATTAAATATTCATCTATTTGGAAGCTGTTTAGAATAGATTTAGCCGTTTCACAAGTACGGTATAAAACTATACTCATATTTCATTAATTTGCTGAACTGTTGACCACAGTTTTAAACAACTTATTGTAAATGCTTAATCTTAATGGATGTTCTCATTGTATTCAGTATTTTGTTGTGGGTACTGTTGTTGGGTGGACAGTGATTTTTTCATCCTTTCTCAAAAATACTGATCAACTTTTATATATTTTTAATCAAGATAAATCGTGACATCCAGCTGTTGTAATAATTATTTGTTTAATGTACTGAAGACTTGTACATTAAAACACTTGTGATTTTGATTAGTTTATAGTTTCTATAATTTTACACTCGCCAAACTTTTGTTGTTTAGATCAAAGTAAACAGACTTAATTTATAAATATGCTAGCAGGAAATGTAAAATGTTAAATTATTATTTTAGCAAAGTAGATATTTTTTTACTTCACCCCTCTTGAAAGAATCTCAAACTTCATTGTATACAATTTTTGTTAAAGTATTTCTCATTGTTGCACTTCCATAGAGGTAAGGTTATTGCATATGTTATTTTTTGTAATAAACTAGTACTGTATAGTCTTGTAAGAAGCTCAATATTAAATCTTATTCTTCAATTAATATCTTTTCCTTTATCCACACATGCTCTTGTTCTTCATACTGCTCTTTACCTATATGGTTTCCATATTCCTGAATAGGATATGGTCAATTTTCTGGGGTTTGTTTGATTGCCAAAGATCCTGGAAGCCTCCCATAACCTCCCTGAAAGTTGCTCATCATAGCTGCCTGAATCCCATCTTTCTTGGAGAGCTGATAGACAAACCATTCTTTGCCTTCTTTCTGCCCTAATCTTATCTTAACTGGACTATGGTGACCCAGCTATGTTCTTCAACCTCTCCAGCAATTAGTTCTAAACTTGATACCATTCATCAAGGGTTTGATTGTCTTTGGGCTTTTCAGTCTTTCCCAGTTGAGAGCACATATGCAGAGGCAAATGCCCCATCTTTGCAAGATCAAAGTGATCATTGTCTTAGTCATTTTGTCAATTTCCATGACTTTCCTGATCCTTCCACATATAGAACAGTAAAGGATATTAGTAAGGCCAGTTTGTTAAATCATTGTCCCTGTTTATTGTGCCCTTTTCCTCTCCCTATTCATTCTCTACTGACTTTCTTTAATTTGCCTCCCTTTTATATCCACCCTGCATTTGCTTTTCTCTGTCCTGATGATTCATGATTGCTCTTCCCTGCTCTTAATTTAATATTTTAAAAAAATATTCATTGCACTAACAAATTTGCATGCTGCAAAGGGTGCAAGAGGAAGGAGGGTATGGAGTTGGTCATGTGGGGAGTTCGTTTCTTGTTGGGAATAGTACAGTGGATAAATATCAGACCCAAGTCCCAAGATTCCCATTCTGAATACGATCAAGTCTGTTTAGAATAGATGGCATTGCAAGGCCATATACTGTACCACATTGTTTAAGTTTACTTCTTATTAATGCCTCAGAGAAACTGATCTGCACCCCACCTCACTCCAGATACCCTGTGTAAAATGATCAGGCATTTTGCTAGTTTTTTCTTTCTCCCTCCTCCCCTTCCCCAAAGTACGTAGTCAATATGTTTTGCCCATGAAGGTCTTGATCTAGGGAATTGGATCTGTGCTCTGATTCCTTGAATTAAGCCCGAATGCCTTCAATCTTTCCCCCCACAGGTGCTTTATAATTCCTACAGGTTTAGTGCTCCATGATGATAATGCTCATGGAAGGAAAAAAGCTATACATATAATGCAACCAAGAACTATACATGTCTGTCATGATGCAGGAACACCAAATAAGTGTTGCATGCTTGACCGGGAACACCAGAAACATCTCCAAGGTTTGAATCACGGTATCCCCTTGGATGTAATTCTTCCATGTCTGAAATCAGAATTTTGAAAAAAGATTGGGTTAATGTTACTATACTTATGTATGTATTGGTTGGGTTGTCCGTGGGACCCGTACTTGTAGAATACTTGCTAATTTCCCAGATGTGTAATGGTAAAGGGGTCCAAATGATGTTTGTGGAGCTTTGACTGCCATGTGAATTCCAGCTCCATGAGTGAGAAATGTAACACCCCCACCAAGACAGTTCTTTTAAGACTGAGTTTGGTATGGCTTCCAGGAGTTCCCTAGAAAGTAAAAGCACAAGATTCATCTACAATGCGGATGATTAAGATGGTGTTTCCAGGGATAGAAGACATTATAGAGTAGTTGTTTGGGGAGGATGTATTTTCACATTCCAGCAGTGTGGCTGCAACTTGCCAGCTGTTGCCAAAGGGGAAGTATGGGAGGTTTCTGTTGTCTTTGCATGCTTTGCTTCACACTCGCCATCCTCTTCTGATCCGTCACGGTTTTGCTTATGTAGATAACTAAATCCATAGCAGGAAGAGGGGTACGGATCTCTACATTGGGTGAAGGCAGCAGCTCGGTGGCTGAGGGATCTCTACTATCCACCACCAACTGGATGAACTCCATGGATCCTCAACAGTTTCTACTAATTATTATTTAATCCTCTCAATAGTATTACCAGCTGGTCAGGAAGGGCAACTCAAACTTGAACATTGTACACCAGATGGATGCCAGAATAGTCTGAGACTACATTCAAGTTATCACCACTTCATGGAGAAAAATCAGACCAAAGACGTTGTAGCTATTTTTCCCTACCTCAGACTGAACGTGATTATTTCCCATCACCCCGGAGGTATACACTACATATAACCAATGAGTTCAGCACTTCCTTAGTCTACTCAACTAATCTTAGAGGACCTTTAAGGGCTAGTTTTTTTTTTCCATCTTATCTTTGGATCAAACCCGATTTTCCCTATCCTCTAGAAGCTATATAACCCATGTGGGTTTAGCTTTTAGCCTTAAAGTATATAAAATAGTTTTCCTTAATACCTCTGAGGATTTTTAATCCAAGAAGTTTGACCAGTTCTTCCATACCATAGATAAAAGCTTGTATTATCTATCCTTCAGAGGCTATATAACCCACATGATTTTAGTCTTTAGCCTTAAAAAAGGCAAAAATAAAAGTTTGCCATAATTCCTCTCATGGGCTTTTAATACAAGTACGTATTTGATCTTTTTTTTTTTCTCCTGTGGTAGATAGTAAGACAGTTTGTCTTATCCCCAGAAACTATATAACCCACCAGGATTCAGCTTCTAGCCTTAAATAAGACTAAAGAATTTGTTGAAGTCATTCCCAGGATGCTGGGAATGACTTCAGCAACTTTCAGACCCATTCCAGGATGTTGGGAATGTTTTCAACAACTGGTCATGGGGCACAAGGACCCTAATGGAAATAGTATATGTGTAGATTACCTAGGATAACTTCCAAAAAAATCAGACAAAGTGACTTATTTTTATTGGGGTCCTTGAAATGAACTATTTACATGCTTATATCTGGTCACATTCGCAATGAGTTATTTATGCATACATGAATTAAGGATTTTTATTTTTTTGCAGTCTACAATGTGTAATTACAATTTTGATTTGCTAAGTACGAAGAAAGCCACTATCATGCCGGGGCATTTCGGGCATTAGGCCACCCCCTTCCCCCACCAAAAAAAGTGGCAATGCTTTATTTAGAGGGAGCAAAGTCAGGGTATTTTCGTAATTCCTCGTCCAGCAACCATACTGGGCGGTCGTTGGTGCTCTGCCTCCTGGTGGTGCCGAGACAAAACTTTATTTTCTTCAACATGGCGGCAGCTGCCAGACGTCGCGTCAACACTGTCTGTATTGAAATTGTAAAGGGCGTGTTGCACCCGTCCACAGCCGGTACAATCCTACCTATGGTGTTGAAGGATACATACAAGATTGACATAGGTGACCTATATGGTGTAGCCTTAAATGGACTAACCAGGGTATTCGTGAAACTGTCGTCAACACAGCAGTATGAAAGGTTGGTAGACAAGTATCAAGACCAAGTATATGCAGTTAACTCAAGTATGGAGGTGCGGTTGAGAGATGTCTCCCGGTCCTATACGTGGATAAGGGTGAGAAACGTACCATTCGAGGCGGATCCAGTGGATCTAATGGAAGTCTTCAAGGAATATGGGATTGTACATGCTGCAAATGTGGGAAAGTGGCATGAGGGACCCTTTGAAGGACTCATGGAGGGGTCTTATTCCTTGAAGATGTCCATCAGGCGACCTATACCATCATACGTAGTAATGCCTGAGTTCAGGACACAGGTGTACGTAACGTACGTGGGTCAACAGCGGACGTGCCGTACATGTGGGCATTTGAACATGTAGCAGCAAATTGTCCAAAGAGAGGGCAGCAACGATTTGAGGAGGGGCTCAATCGACCAAGCAGGACAGAAGGACAGGAAACGACTACGATGGGGCAGGAGTCAACTACCCGGTCATGGAGTGAGATAGTGGAGGGCAGCGCAGGGACATGTCAAACACTCCCAACGATAGCTACAGAGGAGCAAAGAGAAACAGCAGAAGAGGAGGAGGGTACAGGGGAAGCCAGTCCTAATATGTCTTTGGAAGGGGTATTGGAGAGCCTCATAGCCGAGACCTTGCCTGAGTTAAGTACGGCTGCAGGAGAAGTCTTGGGGAAGACAATGAACTAGGGATTGAAATGGAAGAGGATGGAACGAGGAAACAAGGTTTAGTATGTGAGACGGTGTGTGTGGAAGTGCATGAGCAAGAAAGTGGTCAAGGTATGGAAGTGTCGGGGGAATCCCGAAAGAGATCAGTAGCATCATCAGATGGAGAGGATGTATTAACACCTGCGCAGAGATCATGCAAAAAGCCCTTGGTGGATGCGTCAAAGAGGGGAAAGGGAGGGATAAAATTTAAGGAAGGTGCCAAGGGTGGGAAATGTGTAAACAGAGCAGGAGGCACAGGGAAAACTGAAGTGACGCATGCATCAAGGTCGAAAGGTAAACCTTCATTGTTGTTTTCAAGTGTATAACTATTAATGTAAATGGTATGAGGGCAGAGGTTAAAAGGAAGTGGGTAGAGGTGACATTGAGACGTTATGGTGTGCAAGTGGGTTTTTGCAGGAACATAATTATAGGATAGGAAGAGACTTCCGTTTGGAAGGATATGATGTATATGCTGGGTCTTCAGGGAGATTAAAGGGTGGAGTTGCGGTAGTGATAAAGGTGTCAAGCCCTTTTCATTTGATTGCATGGGAGGAGTGTGGGGGGGGTCGTATAGTAAAGGTGGATGGGGAATGGGGTGGTGTCAGAGTATGCTTTGTAGGGGTTTATATGCCGGCGGAGTTTTCCAGGAAGGTCAAGGACGAATTTGTGAATGAATATTTGGTATATGTCTTAGGAGGGTTGCCAGGAGTAGTGATCGTGGGAGGGGATTGGAACTGCGTTATCAGAAATAGAGATGTGGAACCTAGGGGAGCGGGCTGTGTGTTAGGGGTCTTAAGAGATGTATTAAATAGTGTGGGATTGAAGGACGTGGTAGGTGGAGGGGAGAGAGTGGAGCACACATACCTTCGTAAGGATTATGCAGCCAGATTGGATAGGATATATGGGTCAGATCAGGTAGTGGCTGAAGGTGTGCAAACGATAGATGTAGGGTTTTCAGATCATAGGGGTGTTCTAGTAGAAGTTAGTTGGGAAGGAGCGGTTAGATGGTATAGGGTTACTGGAAATTAAATGTGAAATTGTTGAGTGGGGAGGACAAACAGGCAAGTTTTGTACAATGGTGGAAAGGGTTGTGGGTGCAAGGTAAGAAGCAGATTGAGTCGGGAGAGAGTATCATAGTGTGGTGGGAAAAAGTGGCAAAAGTGGGTATAAAAGGTTTTTACAAGACTGGGGAGAGAGGAGGCGGGTTGGACATTTGGGTTACAAAAGTACATAGAGGGGCTCTTGGCCAGATGTCACGAGAGGAATGGACCTAATGCAGTGCAGGAGATAAGGGGATTGAAAGAAAGGCTGAGAGAGATACAGAATGAAAGATTTGATGTTTGTCGTTTGAGGGCGGGGATGGATGATATTTTATGGGGAGACAGGCCTTCGAAGTATGTTTTGAGCAAATGTAGGAAAAGAAGGGATGGTATGACAGTAAATAGCATAGAAGTGGATGAGTCGTTTGAGAATTATGTGCAGGGGCAAAGATTAAGGACGACTGAGGCGATGGGTGTATACGTGGATAAATGGTTTGAGAGGTATTGGAGAAGTGATGGGGTAGGCATAACAGAGAGAAGAACAATTTTGGAGGGAATAACTGCAAAGGTGGGAGAGGGAACGAGTAAGTATGGAAGGTCCAATTAGTGAGGAAGAGATATTGGAGGCGGTGGATGGGTTAAGTAAGGAAAGGCTCCAGGGATAGACGGCATAGTTAATGACTTCTATAGGATATATTGGAATGTATTAAGGGAATGTTTGGTATGGCTCTTTAACACAATGAAGGAGGAGGATGCTTAGGAACTGATCAATGCATGGGCGTGGTGGTGTTGGTTAAGAAAGGGGAACAGGAGTGACAATGAGCAATTACAGGCCTTTAGCAATGATGAATGCAGATTATAAGATTTTCGCGAAAGTATTGGGAAATAGGTTGAAAAAAGTGCTAGGAGGAGTGATTGAGGAAGGGCAGTGTGGGATACCGGGAAGAAGCATGATAAGTGGTCACGAAAGAATTAAAAAGTATATAAAGAATAGCATAGAGGGGGGGGTATTAGCATTAGATTGGAGACGGGCATATGACAGTGTGGAGAGAGAGGTGCTGTATGAAATTATGCGACACCAGGGGTTTGGGGAGGAAGTGGTAGGATGGGTTGAAACAGTGTATACGGGGGCATGTATAAGGGTGCAGATGAATGGCCGTGTGGGGAGAATGGTGAAAATGGAAAAGGGATTAAGGCAGGGATGCCCTCTGTCGCAATGTCTATTTGCATGTTTGCAAGACCCATTCTACAGACTAGTAAAGGAGGGTGTGGGGGGTGAGGGGAGGGAGGGGGGTGAGGAAGAGAGTGAGGAGCAGGGGATAGTGGGATACGTGGACGATACTACAGTACTTGTAGGCAACGTAGAGGGACTGGTCAATGTAGGACGTGTAATAGAGGTTTTTTGTAGAGCAACGGGAATGAGGGTAAATGGGGCCAAATCACGATTATTGGAGGTAGGTAGATGGGTGGGGGGAAGGTTGGGCGAGAGGCATGGGTGGATAGTAGTGGAAAACATTAAGATATGTGGAATAATATATATGAGTAATGAAGTGGAAGCGCGTGCTGAAAATTCAGGTAGGATAGTGAAAATCGCAACGGATAGAATGAAGGGATGGAGACCAGGGGATCTTACATTACAGCAGAGGGTGATAGCAGTAAATACATTGATATATAGTAAGATTTGGCATGTAGCAGTGATATACCCATTAATGCAAGAAGACATACACACGCTGGAGATTAAAGTGTTTCGATACATCTGGGCGTTTGGAAAACCATGGATTAGGAAAGAGATTGTTAGAAATAGGGTTGAGATGGGGGGTTTGGGGCTAATAGCGATAGAGCGTAGAGTAATATGTATGTATGTTAAAAGATGTGTTATAAAGTGGGGTGGGGTAGAGGCAGGTCGGGGGGGTAAAGTGTCAGAAGAATTAGGTAGGTGGTGGGGAGGCAAGAGTTTGGGGCAATGTTGGGATCTCTTGCAGAAATATAATGGTGATAAAAATGCTCATAAGTTAACTGCAAGTGATATGGAGAAACTTGGATGGGGTAAAAGTGTGGAAGAAGGTGTAGGGAATACCCTATGTATGATTGGGGCAATATATGGAAGGGATTCAAGAGTTTGTTATTGAGATCCAGAGACCGGGAACTTATGTATAGATTCTTACATGGAGCGGTGGCATCGAAAGCAGCTTTATTTAGGATGGGAATAGTTAAGGACGGGGGTTGTGACAGGTGTGGGATGCAGGAGACAGGGTATCATGCAATATATTTTGTGAGGATTTAGGGCGGGTACGGGAATGGATGGGTAGGGTATTAAGAAAATTGGGAGGGGTGGCATAACAGTATTAAGGGCAATAAGTTTGGATATAAATGGTATGAGTCAACAGGTGCGAAGGGGATTAATGCACTTAATGGTTGACTATGTGTGCGTGTCATGGAGGTTGAAAACCACGGGGTAAGGGAGCGTATCAGGGCGCTTGCAGCAAGTATGATTGCAACAAGAAATAGGAATAGATGTGTGTATGGGGGAGATGGGAGGGGCTTTCTCGGAGCAATACAAAGAAATGAGTTTAAGGGACTTAGTGGAAGCATAGGAAATAATGAATGTAAAGGGCTTGACACTAGGGGAAATTAAGGGAGAAAGTAGGGAGGGAGGGGTAGCTGGGTGGTGGTACAAACGGAATGGTTGGGTAGTAGGGAAGGAAATAGGATTTTACTGGGGGGGGGGGTAGTGTAGGTATGTAAGTATGTACGGGAATTAAGATAGTGAGGAAATAAGGGGGGGGGAGGGGAAAGGATGACGGATGACAAAAGATAATTTTAATGCAAAGGGAGACGGATGATGACCAGCGGAGGTAAGGATAGTGTATGTGATGTTGGTAAATTACTAAAATAGACGGACAAAATAGACGACTTGAATTCATTAAAGTAAGGGAAAAATGAAGGTTTACTTTGCATAAAGCAGAATAGGTGTGGTGGAGATATTATATAACGTATGTGCTATGTCCAGATGTTGTTAAGTGAAAATAGTGTGGAAGGAAGGCTGAAGTTAACGCATTGTTAAGTTTGCAAAAATCGGTTCAAACATGTTAATGTGAATAATGGTGTTTCAAGATATGAGTGGATGAATTACTGTTACAATATACAGATATACAGAATAATAACTACGAAGCTTGAGGTCAAGGTACGAGTGGAAGTGTGTATGTAGGTATGAAAGATGATTGGTGTTACTTTCACAGATGATGTCAAGTCATATCATATAAGAATTACTTTATGATGAACAATGGATTAACATATATGTCGAGTGTCATAAAAAATTGTGGTTGAGATATATACAGTTTTATGTATAAATATAAAGCATACAAAATGTAGTGGAGAAAGTGGACACCTTGTGGTATGTACATCAGGGAATGACTTTGGGAGGACGAGTGCTGATAAATTATAAGGGTACTGCAGAAGTACATAAATGTATGTTATAAGGGAATATATTTATGTTGTTGAAGTATTGAAGATGAAAGGAAGAATTTTGGTGTATAAAATGTAGTCTTATTAGTTTGGGGCAAAATCACATTTAAAAGTTGTTGTAAGTGATTAATGCATAGCATAATGCAGAGGAGGGAACAGAGTAAACTCAGAGAGGAGGTGTAGAGTAATAACACCTAGGGATGACATATTTACATATTTACACCTTGGGTGTATATACTTTGTTGTGAAAATATTAATGTATGTCAAAGGGTCAATAGCATAGGAGAGGAACAGAAGGAGATATTGTACAGTAAGAAAATATAAAGACTTATGTGTTGTAGACGTCAGTCCTACAGTTCAATTTGTATGTAGTATTGATAATGTAGTCTGGGAATGTTGTTGTTTCCATAAATGTATCAATATCATGCCTTACAGACATTATATTTTTTTTTTGTTTGTTTGTTTGCTCTGTATATATATATATGTGTTTTAAATAAAATATAAAAAAAAAAAATGCTTTATTTAGAGGGAGCAAAGTCAGGGTATTTTCCCAGCTTGGTTTGTAATATACAGCTGTGGATAAAATACTTTGATACCTGGCAAGTTTTTTAAGTAAGTTTATTCAGGTATACACAAATACAGTTACATAGATTATCATACATAGCAGCATATGTGTAAATAACCTAGGATAACCCAAAAAAGTCAGACAGTGTGACTTATTTCCATTGGGGTCCTTTTAAAAATCTCTCCCTAGTTACCCTACCCAAGCCTTGAAATTTTGAAGATGATGAACGAAATAACAAGT
Source organism: Cherax destructor (assembly GCA_009830355.1). Classification (NCBI taxonomy): domain Eukaryota; kingdom Metazoa; phylum Arthropoda; class Malacostraca; order Decapoda; family Parastacidae; genus Cherax; species Cherax destructor. Next base: position 107,889 of record WNWK01003580.1, read on the forward strand.
TGTAGGAAAATGAGACTGATGATAACGTAATTAAAAAAAATTATATTCATCACTTAGGTTAGGTGAGGTTCGTCAGGAACTTAAATAACTAGTTTCTTTTATATTCGAATGCTAAACTTCAGCTAACTTAGTTCGAAATGCATAAAAGTGACTTCGATATTCTACATGCGCAATAAATGCACTACAATAAGCTTGGTGAGATTAGAGTTTAATTGTCGTAAAATATTTCTTACAAATTTAATAATTAACTTTGGATATAATGGCGTGAAAAATATGAAAAGAAAGTAATATATAGGAGGAGGCTACGGCCGGAGGTTAAGACAAGTTTTGCTCAGTGTTTTGGGCCTGGCTGCTGCAGGTGTTTGACATATGTTTCTTATGTGTTACTCAGCCTCAGCTCATTATAATGTCAGGCGAGAATTCGTCAGAGCCAAAGCTTTTGCACTTATTCATTTTTAATGCCAACTTTGGGCAGAAGGAAGGACACGTGAGTATAAAGAAGAGTGAGGAGCCCAGGGTCTGTCCAATATTATCCTGACATGTTACCTGTAGGGATCTATTTATTAGATTTACAGGTGTTTTTATTCTTCAGGGGAGTTGTGTTCATGTTTTTCAAAGGCTTGTGATCTGAGATATTAAAAGCTACGCCTTGGATCAACCTATATTAAATCTCGCTCCCTCGCTTGAGGGAGGTGGTGCCCTGATACCGGTGAACCCGAGAGGATTTTGATCCAAGGAAGTGGACTTGTCTTGCACTTCCTTGTATCAAACTTGATTTTCTTTCATTCCCCAGGCACTATATGACCCGCTACAGATATATCATTTCCCCATGATTACAGTAGTCTCATTCCTCTGGCTCTGTATGACCATACGGGTTTAGTACTTTTCTATGAATATTATAATAGTACAGAATCGTAATAACGCGATTGCAAACTGTCCACAGAATGGGTGAGGTTTGAACCCATGGGTTCAAACCTCACCTGTTCCATGCTTTCATTATAATAATACTGCAGTTTAATTTTACAATACTCACGCCCCATGTGCAGTACATCACGGAGTAAATATTTTTTGTGCAAATTGTTATTTTGGGAGATATTATCAAATATTCATTAATTTTGGTCGTGCGGCATATCCGAGCCAAACAGCGGTTAGTACTGAGTAGTGTCATGGATATCTAGTGATGGCAGAGTAAGGCTAAGTTACGTTAGATTAGTTTAGATTGGGTTGTGTTGATTTGTTAAGGACCCTTTTTTTTTTTTTTTTTTTTTTTTTTTTTTAACCATTTGTACAACAAAATATCATCTCTGTAAACCCAGCTTAATATTGTAGAATTCAAACTAATGTTAAAAATCTGCTGATGAGCAGTCGTCTACTGTTACCCATTTAACAAAGTGTTCATAACTTCAGCATATCCATGATCACTTCAGTTTGTTATTAAATGGAGATACAAATTACAATTACATCTGTAACAGCTTAAAGAGACATCTAGCTAGGGTAACCCAACAAAATAAAAATCTCATTTTGTATTCACTAAGGTCCCTTTTCTTTTTTGTATCTTTTTAGGGTGATGTGTGTATTCTTTTATGTTCAGCATTGTGGCACTGAATGATTCGTACATCTTTAGCTATTTTTTTTACTATGGTGATTACACTCGCAAATACTGCTACTACTACAAATAATACACTTATCCCAGCCTGGGTGAAATGTTTGACATGTTTCATTATACCTGCTGCCCCTGTTCACCTAGCAGTAGGTAGGTATGTACTTGGGTGTTAACTGACTTGTGGATTGCATCCTGGGGAAGAAGATTAAAGGACCTCAATAGAAATAAGACCCTGATGTTACATGGACTTTATTGGGTTATCCTGTGTGGCTAACCCACTGATTTAATTGACTTGTATTTAATCAATTTCAGATTTAGCAAAATCATTGTAAAATTAAACATGTCATCATGCCAAAGGGAATGAAAAAACTATAGTAGAGTCTAAAAAGTTAGATATACTGAACATGTAGGAAAAATAGGGTTACGTTCTTAAGACCTCAAAAAAAAAAAAACATACAAAATTATGTAAACCAATTGTTTTCTTACCTTAGATTCTAGCTGGTACTACTTGTAGGGTTTGTCCCAATCAGGGTAAGGTGGATGGCTGTTTTTTTTTGTCTGAGGTGAATGGTTATGGTTCTTGGGCCTAGGGATGACTGCAGTTTTCATGTTGATGTTTATGCAGAGCTGATAATTGCATTTGAGCTCTCAGGTATTCTGTAATGGATTCTTCTCTGTTTTAACTTGCAGCTCTATGCAAATGATAAGGCATGAATGCTTGCTTCAGAGCCTGCTTCACAGCAGTGTTAAATTTATTCCTGAAGTTTGACACTCCAGTGAGTTGTCATACATTACTGCACTAACTGTCTGATGAGTTTATGGGGCCCATACTGAAGTTTTATATATTTAGTTGGGAGGGGAGGGCACTGCCTCACATTTTTGCTATTTCCCTTGAGTAAAACTTATTGAATGTGAGGCAAGTCTTTAAAGATGTGGGTATGTGGCTGTAAGCTAACAGATGGGGATGTAAACACACTTATAGCAAAGAACGTTTTATTCAGGAAACCCTCAGTTTTATGGACCTCAATTTAACGGACTTCAGAAATATTGGACAAAATTTGCTGGGTCAGTTGATTTGGAAACAGGGGACAAAGTTCATTGCAGAATCGTTCATTGTTACAATACCAGAGAAACAATCTTCTCTACCCACCAGTCACTGGTACATACTAGTCACCTGTTCCTCCCTGATAAAGCCCTAGGAGTTCTCTGCAAGCGTGTCATTATTCCACCGAATCTTCAGAGAGGAGTCAAAAAGATGTCATTGTAGTTTCAAATAATATTGAAAATAAGTGTTTAATAAATAAACTTGCACTATGTACATATTAGTTAAGTTTTCTTAGAATTAAATAATTGCAAAACAGTAAATTCTTCTTGCTCATCTCATCACTTATAAGCCAATATATGTATATCCAACAAATGCAGCAGTAATAAATGAAACTGGCAAAATAACTGTTATTATTGTTAATGTATATTATTGTTAATATATTCTTCTTTCAACAAACTGGCCATATCCCACCAAAGCAGGGTGGCCCAAAAAGAAAAAGAAAAGTTTCTCTTCTTAACTTTAGTAATTTATACAGGAGAAGGGGTTACTAGCCCCTTGCTCCTGGCATTTTAGTCACCTCTTATGACATGCATGGTAATATTATTATAATTTTATTGTTATTTATGGGGAAGTGCTACACACATACAGGGTCATACTGCACATGGGAAATGAGAGACAATTTGGTTTGATCCATGGAAGTAAAGGTTAGTTAGGGCCACTTGTATGAAAATTCAGCCCAATTTATGTAATAGTGATGATACTGGACTTTAATTTCTCTAACATAGAAGAGTCAAGTTGTTACATTCACTTTTGAAAGTATCCATTCCCTATCATAAGAATTGACAGTAGTAGTGATTATTTTTTGTAATGTGGGGAAATAGGGTGATAGTTTTTTAAATTTGTAACTGCTTTTCAATTTTTTTTGTCCTCAGGAACATGAGAAAATACTATTTTATCACCCTAGTTCAACTGACATAGATACACAAGTACGACATGTGGGCTTGGCTGAGGCTATTACTAGATTTTCAAGGTAAGAAATAATATCTTAATTAATGATCTTTATTATGAAAAATGTTTTATCTTAGAATTACATAATGACAGGTAACACTTGATTAATACTATTGGTGACTGTCACGTAGAGCTACGTCATTGAGGCCAGGGTCCCTCACGTAGCTCTACATAATGAGCTCGGCTCATTTGGGTAAGCTTTGAGTGGTAGATTTTGGCCTAGATATGAGAGAATGAGTCTGTGCAATAAGTGTGCACAATATAAAAAATCCTGCACCATGCAGTTCATGATGGGAAAACATAACTGACTGTTTGTATGGTTTAAAATAGCAAATTTAAGGTCTTTTCTTGGATGGTTTTTATGGTTTTATTGGCTGTTTTTGTATATTGTTTGATGGATTGAAAGACATACTACAAAAACAGTGATGATTTGAATTGGTTTCAGGACTGAAAGTAGCTTGAGATTGAGCTCAAAGTAGCAGAAATATTAGATTTTTGCATGGGTTTTTAATCAGTCTGATTCAATTATTGGGCAATGTAAATCATGACCAATCATTCCTGGTTATATTTTATTATCTGAGAAATAGAGTACATCTTCTATTTTTGTGTGATTGTTTACTCAAAATGGAAGGCAAATATAATATAGAAGAGGCCTTGGAATATGAATAAATGAACAGAAGAAACGTTGTTTTAGCACCAAGAATGTCTACATTGTTTTGGAATCTGTTCCTAAATTGGCATTTTTTTAATTTGGTGTAAAATTAGCCAGATTGCAAACTTCTGTGCACTTTATAGGGTAGATGCAATAGTTGAATGGGCAGTTTGTGCTAAATTGATAGAACAGAACATATACAGTGGACCCCCAAATATCGTACAGCTCCCAACTCGAACAATTATGTAAGTATATTTTTGTAAGTGCTTTTATAAGTGTATTTTTGGGGGTCTGAAATGGACTAATCTAATTTACATTCGTCCTTATGGGAACAAATTAGTTCGGTAATGGCACTTGAACAGCCTTCTTGAAAGAATTATTGACGAAATCCGGGGGTCCACTGTACTAGTGAAATAGCAAAGAATTTGGTCTCAAAGTTGGCAAAATTGCCGATGCATAAATTGCACCAAGACCGCTTACTTTGCGCCTGCATAATCCCATAAGTTTTCCATCAAATTTCATACTTTTGATGTCATTATCTTCAGAATAAAAACTACCATTTCAGAATTTTTTTTCTTAATAATGAAGTCATATTAATTTTGTTGTAAAATCTCATTTGCAGTATAAAAACCATGATTCTGATACACAGCACCATCCAATAGAAGCAGCATAGGCTCTTTCCCTGTTTTTTGTGCCCTGCTTTAGTATTGTATGTTGGTCCAAGGAGGTACGGTACTACCATCCCATCATCAGAGTATGAAGTAGAAACTCGATAAATGTTTTGCGCCCTGGTGGGATTGCTGGTCTTCACTTTCTAACTCATGGCCAGTAAGATGGCAGGTATATCTTACAAACTTCTGTGTACTGTTGGAAGGTGGTTGAAAGTGCAGTGTGTCTGGACATTCAGAAGGATGTGTGATAGAATGGAATGAATGAAAGGAAATGATGTATGGAATTTGACATACTGTTGGAGTGTAAACAGTGCTCTTGAAGAGACATTTAAATGTTAGGAAATACAATGCCTGTACTCTGGATAGCTGTACAAACCTAGAAGGTTTAGCACTTCTTTTTGATTATAATAAAAATAATAATAATGTATTCTGGATAGGAAATTGAGATGTAGTTTACAGGCTTCCTATTGTACAAGATTCAATGCATTACTGAATAAGCAGATAGAAAGTAAGTGACAGTGAATGTACCTTATTCTTTTGATAACACTGCCAAGGTGGGAGATGACCAAAGAGTTGAAAAAAATTTGCTATAGCAAGCATGATTGTTTAATGATATAACCAGCTGACCATATTGCTTGTTATTTTGGGGGGACAATGAATTCTGGATATATAAAAAAAAAAATTCAGTATTCAATTTTTTTTTTTTTTCCATAGAACTTTCAAGAAAGATGGAGACTGTGAAGCAGTACACACACAGAAGACACGGCAGGTGTTCTACCAGCCAGAATCGGACATGTGGATGGTTATGGTATGTATAGTCGGGGTCTCGGTTTGTAAACATCACTGGTGAACATCACTGGTGTTTATAACCTTTCACTGAGAAATCTTTGTCATAATTGTGCATATTCAGAGCATTTAAGTAAATGAAAAGAATATGGTACAGTATTTTGTTAGTAAAAATCCTGATTATATTCATCCTTTCATTGCTAATATTTTATACTGTATACAATTACGTATACAAATTAAGCTGGATACTATACACAAAAAGACTAAAAGTGGTGACTAATGTTTCGTATGGATTTAACGGAAATTAATTAAATATACAGTGGTAACTCAAGTTTCATACAGCTCCCAACTCGAACAATTATGTAAGTGTATTATTGTAAGTGTTTTTGTAAGTGTATTTTTGGGGGGTCTGAAATGGACTAATCTAATTTACATTATTCCTTATAGGAACAAATTTGTTCAGTAATGGCACTCGAACAGCCTTCTGGAACGAATTATGACCGAAACTCAGGGTACCACTGTACTGTAGTCAAAGTGCAAGTCTGTGTAGTATATCAGTTAAGGGACCAGTGTAATTATTTTGATTATCTTACCAGTACCTATTTGTAGCTACAAGAACAGAGCTGTGCTTGTGGTGTGTAATACAGGATGTGTGAAAAGGAAGTCCCGGTGCAAAACTAATAGTATAGTAGTATGTATCATATTCCACTGTTATGTTTTCTTTCTAGCTGACAAAAAATGCCAAGAATTTCCAGTATAGTACAGTACTGGTACTGTACATTCAGCCTCTGCAAAGCAAATGTTTGCCTTAAAAAAACAAGTTTGGAAAAAGATGAATAAAACACACTAACAGATTAATGAGCTTTATTAGAGAACTTGGAAAATACAAAACATCAATATCTGGTCATTTGACTATTTGCTTTCATTACATTTTTAATCCTTTCTATTTCATATAAGATCAGTGGACATTATTTAAAAGTGCAGGCTTTGACTATTGTTCAATTACAGAAATATCCATTTTTTTTTTTTTTTTTTAGACTGTTGGCATAGGATGGATCTCTAAAATGCGTGAGTCAGGGCCAGTACGAGAATACCAGAGTGAGGGAGTGCAGGATGTAATATTGCGGGCAAGATTAATCAGCTTGTACCATTCCTTCACTCTGCAGCATGCCTCCTTTGCTAGTGTTCTCACATCAACAGGACTTCAGGGTCTCAAATCAACACTCAACACTTTTGTAAATTCAGTAAGTTTTTGAATTTGGGCTGAAATTCATTGTATTGTATGACATTAATATAATGAAACTGGTCTCTTGGGAATTTATATTTGGTAGGCAATTTTAAGATTTACAAACTTTTTTCCAGTACATCTTTTACAAGTTTATAATTTTATGGTTGTGTATGGTTTAATTGTTAGTAAAGGCCTGGTCAGGATCTGGCTGCATTGCCAATACTCCAAGAACCACCACCAGGTAGACACTAAGTTACTAGGCACATAGTTTTTATTTCACTAAAGGTAAAAATAACATGTAGGATAGTTTACATATTCTATTCAGAATTTGGTGTAATTTTTTAGAGGCCTCCTCCCATCTTTAAAAAAGTGATGCTTATTTATTTCCTTGACAAGTGATGGACTGTATATTTGACTGGAGCTCGATAAAGGTTATTACATGCAAATGATGAAATTTAATGTTTAATTTTATAAAATTTTGGTGATCAGTGAGTGAGGATATTTGCAGGTTTTGAACTGTAGCATTGGTGCAAGAATCCCTCCATCACTGGCAAGACAGTGATGGAGTGAATGATGGTGAAAGTGTTTCTTTTTTTCTGGGTCACCCTACTTTGATGGGAGACGGCCGGTTTGTTGAAAAAAATCATTATATTGTTCAGCATTATCATGGAATTTTACTTAACATTTTCTTTAATAAATTGGTGTGTATAATCCTCATAGTTTGTCTTGAGTATGGTAGTTTTTTCTTTCAGTATGTATCATCAGTGGATATGAGCAGTGGAGACATCCTGGCAGTGTGGTCAGGTGTGTCATTCCTACCACTTGACAGACAAACATTCCTGAGGATTCATTGCTGCCTCTCTCTTCTTCAAGCATCCTTTCCAAATATCAGCCACACAGCATTCTTCTACAATCATCATGTTGTCTGGTGTGTACTGTATATTCATGAGAATGCAGCTTTAATAAATTTATCTTCTGTACCATATATTTATAATGTACATATCTGCTATTTATTAGTTATGTAAGGAGTGTGTTGTTAAAAACTACTTCTCCATTTCCCAAAATTTACAGTATTGGAATTTTGTTATACATTGTCAGGCTAGAACTTCCATCAGTTGAAATTGTATATACTGTACTATATCTTGCTGGGCTTTTAATCCACTCACTGTTTCTTGTACATATACTGTACTGTACAAACTCTGCCAGCAGTTTGCTTTCACAAATTGTGGTCAGAATGTAATCCAGTAGAGCACTTAAAAATTTGGCTATTGCTAGGAATGATTCTTGTTGTCAGGGATATATTTAGACTGCTGTGACAGTACTGATGAAATAGCAAAGCAAACTAATGTTTGTTAATAGCTCTTATTAACCCGTAAACGGTCCAAACGTATATATACGTTAGTACCGCTACTGCCCCAAACGTATATTTACGTTTTATTTTTCCTGCCTCCAAATTTGGCACGATTGGCCTGACATGCCTGGTCAGCATAGAATGGGTCTTAGCCCTTGGCGTAGTATTTTTTTTTTTTTATTAACACATCGGCCGATTCCCACCAAGGCAGGGTGGCCCGAAAAAGAAAAACTTTCATCATCATTCACTCCTGGCGTAGTAAATGTATATATACGTTTGGACCGTTTACGGGTTAATGTAAGATTATGACTATTCTGAGACCAGACTACTGGACTTGGATCCCCAGACCCATTAACAGATAAGGTAATCATAAATATATAGGTAGAAGTAATTGCATAAATAGTTCAGTGATTAAAAATTCTCCAGGACAGTACCTTGTTCACCTGTTTCTATTACATATCTATATCAGAAATAATTTTTTTTTTTTTAACACTATTCATCTCCCACTGAGGTAGGGTGACCCAAAAAAGAATCACTCACCATCATTCATTCCATCACTGTCTTGCCAGAGGTGTGCAGACACTACACTTCAGATGCCCCTCCAAACTGCAAATATCCCCATCCTTCCTCCAGAGTGCAGGCACTGTACCTCCCACCTCCAGGATTCAAGTCTGGCTAACCAATTTCCCTGAATTCCTTCACAGAATGTTACCTTGCCCACAGCTCGTCAAGTCCCAAAAACCATGCAGTACATTACAGGTGTGGCTTGAGCTTGGAGGACCTTCGATCTCTTTCCCGGTACCTGAATGATCAGCTGCTTCCAGGCCGCTTAGAAACCAGTTTTCAGAGTTCTTCATCTGCACCGACGAGTTATCTCTCCAGGTACAAAAACCTTCTGTATACACACATTTAATCTTTAGTGTGCTTTTATATGTTCATGATAGTGATTCAAGTTACATTCTTTTTTTAACACTGGCCATCTCCCAGTGAGGTAGGGTGACTCAAAAAAGCAAGGAAACACATTCATTATCATTCAATCACTAGCCACCAGAAGTGTGCAGACATAACAGTTCCAATGAACATCTGAATCATGACATCCCCACCAGTCTTTCAGAATGCAGACACTGTTCTTGCCACCTCTAAACTCGAGTTTGGGTAACGAGTTTTCCTGAATTGCTTCATAAATGTTACCTTCTCACATTCCAACAGCACATCAGTCCATAAAAATCATTTATCTTCACTCAATGTGAACTAAAACGCTCACACAGGCCTTCTGGATGCTCGTGCCCCTAGCACTCAAAATTTCCCTTACCCTCCCTCCCCTCCAATTCTTCCTAGGGTGACATTGATCACTCCTTCCTTCCTTTCCATTCATATATCCTCTTGGTCATCCTATACTTCTCCATCATCTCTAAATGCCCAAACCTCCACCACAACCTCTTTTCAGCCCTCTAAATTATATCTTTGGTAACCCCACATCATCTAAATTTGATGCTGTGGATTCTTTACATAATATTAACACCATGCATCCCCCTCCAATATATCTCCACTGTTATATGGGTGTGAGGCCCATGCCTTGCACCCGTATAACAGTGTTGATACCAGTATTCACTTGTACATTCCTCTTTTTTTTTTTTCCTCAGCAGAAAAAGTTATTTTTCTCAACAGATACCTCAACAAACTACCCACTTCCCCCCCCCCCACCCTCGTCGCTTCTATGACTCGACTCGTCTTTCATCTGCAATTCAAATATCTGAATACATTTACTTCCTCCATACTCCCTCCCATCTGATATCCAATCTTTTATTACCTACATCTTCTATTCTCATCACCCTGCTCTTACTTTCCTTCTTTTATATACCTCGGTTTTTGTATGACCTAGTTTGTATGTAAAACTATAGTTATTCTCTATAAAATGTATTTTTTGGTAATATTTTTGGATGTCTGGAGCGGATTAATTGCATTTACATTATTTCCTATGGAAAATATTAACAAAAAATACATTTTAGAGAGAGTAACTATAGTTTTACATACAAACTAGGGCATACGAAAACCGAGGTTCCACTGTATTTTTTTTTTTTTACCTCATTGACCATCTCCCACCAAAGCTGTGGGACCACCAAAAAAGAAATGCATTTACAGTGGTACCTCGAGTTACGATATTTTTTCGTTCGAGAATGCTGTTCAAGTGCCATTACCAAACGAATTTATCCCCATAAGGAATAATGTAAAATAGACTAGTCCTTTTACACCCCCAAAAATATACTTACAAAAGCATTTAAAAAAATAAACTTACATAAAAGGGCGATTTTGGGGACCATCGTAACTCGAGGTACCACTGTATTATCATTCCCAAATCCTTTCAAATCTGTCCATCAATCTTTGCAACTTTTCAGAATCTGCCAAGAGAACTGTCATCGATAAAGATGACAGGAAATGCATTGCTGCTAATTTTTGTTGGAGCTCCCTGCTGTATTTAATACAACTTCATGGATTACTGATATATGGTCTTTTTGCCTGTGGCCTTGGAGATACTGCTCTTTGCTTCTGAAATCGTATCTTTCTGGTCATTATGTCAAGTAATAGTTAACGAGTCTATTCAGTACCAAATCATTATAAACTTTACGCAAACGTGTCCCAGTTGATTGAGATGGTCTATAAACTGACTGAACACACAGTAAAACATTACTCTGCTGTAGAAAGGAAACAGTTGATCAAAAATAGCATGTTCAATCAAGTTAGAGAGAAACATAAGATTAGAAATAGGATGATAGTTTAAAAACAGTAATTAATGCCTGCACTTCTGGAATGTCAATTTTACTGATGGGGGGGACTTTTTTTTTTACCATTTTAGATTTATTTTATTTTTCATTCTACTGTGTATTTTGTTACTCTATTTTGTAAGTTTAAATTGTGTGTTTTAATAATATGAGAATGTAATTCGTCAGGTTCGTGGGTATAGGGGTAACACCAAGTATCCACATACATGCCTGCAGTGAGGATGGAGACCTACAGTCATATAATCTACTAGTCTACACTTTAGCTGGAGCTACTGTTTGTCTCACTCTCCCAGGTATGCCATATATGAATGTCGCCTAGCAAAATGTTTCATGCGTCTATAAATAAAATAAAATAAAATTATTTCTATAAGCATATACAGTAGACCATTATATTACATGGTTTTATTTGGCATGTTTTGGTTATAGCACTATTGAAGAATTGCGGCACAATTTTATACAACACTTCGTAAAATTAACTTAACGCGGTTCAGTTTGCGGGAGGGGAAAAAATTTGGAGCATCGCCCGCGGGATACTTATGTTTGTGGATTGAGTTTAGATCTTTTAATTACCATATCTTGTATCTGCCAAGCAATCATGACACCCAGTAGGCATACCAGTGTTGCTGAAAGTGGCAAGAAAAGGTATAAGCGTTTAAGTCTTAGAATTAACGAAGAAATTATAGATATTAGACAACAGATAGCCTGTGGCCATAATGAAGTGTCACTTTGTGCACATAAAAAGAATGAGGTAAATATGAGTTTGTGTGATGACTGACTGACTCACTCACTGATTTACTGACTGACTGACTGACTTTGACTGATTTACTGACTGACTTAAAGTTAGACTTTTTCACTGAAGAGGACCCTGAAACGGTGTCTAGAACAGTTGATGCCTTACCTTCAGTTGTATAATGTACTGCGGGGTAAAATAGAACAGAAATCAATTACAGAATTTATGCACACTCCAGTACAACCATCAACTTCAGTACCAGAACCTCTACCATCCACCTCAGCCCAGTAGGGCCTTAGCATAACTCCCCACAATCATCCACAAACACCAGCACCCACAATTTAAGGTAAGAAATGCTATTATTTCTGTTGCATTTGTAATCTTAAGCAGTAAAAACATAATACATCATGACAATGAATTAAAATTACATATTCACTTTTATTTTTATAAGATGTGGAGGCCTAAAAAAAAGTTTTGGCTTTTTTGGGGCTCCCAGGAACGTAACCCTATTTTTCCCATAAGTTCTTCAGTTTATCTAACACGGTTTTACCTAACACAGCATTTTCAGGAACGTAACTACTGTGTAATATAATGGTCTACTGTATAGAAGTTACAGTAGTTACATTTACATAAGTTTGTTTATAGTTTTGATATAATTTGATACGAATGCATATTCAACAGAAAACCACTTAAAAGGCACAGTACCATGATTGGAACAATACACAGATAACTGAGAAATGAGAAACTTCTCTCCTATGTGTGGATTATTTGTGTAGAAAGTCACTTATTATGCGAGTCATTTTGGGCAAACCAATCCTAAGACTAACTTATTACTCAATTCTGTCGTAGGCATTGTGCCAGTACAGCATGAGTAATTCATTCAGATCATAAGTATGATAAGTTACAAATGACAAGTTGGACAATTAAAACTAATTTATATGGATTTACATCACATGAATGATGTGCATTATATGGATTGATTGAATTAAAGTGGTGACAGTAAGGCACGAGTATTTACAATTATTGGAAATAAACATTATGGAAGACTTAACAGGTGCTTCTTAATACCATTATTAATGCTGTTGGCAAATAGGGAATTTTTGTCATTTTCATGCAGTGAGTGCCATAAGCTTTGGATTTGGTGAACTTGCTAGTGCCCAATATTTCAATATTCTCCAATATTTTTTTATTTTTTTAACACGTCAACTGTTTCCCACCGAGGCAGGGTTACCCAAAAAGAATAAAGAAAAAACTTTTATAATCATTCAACACTTTCACCATCACTCATACATAATCACTGTCTTTGCAGAGGCACTTGGATATGACAGTTTAGATGTCCCTCCAAACTGCCAACATCCCAAACCCCTCTTTTAAAGTGCAGGCATTGTACTTCCCATTTCCAGGACTCAAGTCCGGCTAAACAAAATATTCTTCTTTCTTTCAACATGTCGGCCGTTTCCCACCGAGGCAGGGTGGCCCAAAAGAAAAGACGAAAGTTTCTCCTTTTACATTTAGTAATATATTCAGGAGAAGGGGTTACTAGCCCCTTGCTCCCGGCATTTTAGTCGCCTCTTACGACACGCATGGCTTACGGAGGAAGAATTCTGTTCCACTTCCCCATGGAGAGTTCAGTTAGCTGTGTTTCATTTTTTTTTCAATCCATGTTTGTCTAATCACACTTTTCATTGAGGGACCTTGTCTTGTAATAATACCAGACATCCATCAAAGGAGCTAGGAGACGAATCCCCAGTGGGAGGACACATTGGTTGGTCAAGGCCTGGTTGACTGGGCTAGCTGGGGTGTGTGGGGGAGCTTACCTCAAGGTTGATGAGGGGAGAAACTAGATGGAAGATAGTTTTTACCTGAGGTTGACTGTAGAGATGTATCGGATGTGAAAATTTAGATATCCGTGGATGCGGATGTGTATGAGGATGTCTTACTTATTTTGCGGATGTAAGAAATTGTGCGGATGTTCCGCGGATTCGGATGCGGATATCTGTTTACAGTTAAATGCGGATGCGGATGTAAGAAATTGTGTGGATGTTTCGCGGATGCAGATATCTGATACATCACTAGTTGACTGCATCTTGAAATTCTTTCTGGTGTTGGCCCTCCAATGTTTTCCTCTAACCATGAATTAGGTGATTAATGGCTGGAGGGTGTGTAGGATGCACCTCAATCCATTCAGGTTGGTGGTGTAGCTTTCCTGGCAGTGGAGATCCTTTGTCTGGTGTGCTAGATGGAGCAAATGTCAATTGATTTAGGTATCATTATTTAGGTAGTTATTTGGTTAGATTTGGTTTGCTAGTCTAAGTTATTTTAGGTATCTATGTAATATATTGTTGGATGTCTTAGTAGGCCATTCTAGAAGACCTGGTTCACCCACAGAAGCTGTGTATCGTGGAGCAAAACTCCCATGCTGCTGCCATTGTAGTACAGGTGATCTTAGTACAGTATTATTTTTTTCCCCAAGATCTCATCTCATCTCTTAAATATTTTAGTGCTAGTGATGTATGGTTATACGTATTGTACTAGAAATTAAAATTTATACGAGTAATGGCTTAATAGCCTTTCAAATAATCATTGGTGATTAGTTTTCCATATGTTGGCTCACTTTGTTGTTCCTCTTACTGAGTCAGTGTTAGATAAACCAGAATTGTGTGTGTAATATTCGTAGCTAGATCAATTTTGTTTGACAGGTATTCTGCATATTGGGTAGCTGCTTTCTGATAATTCTGCTTTACTATAGATAAAATGTTTATTTTTCATATAGGTAGGCCATTAATTTTTTTTCTGTGTGGATATTATCACAATACAATATCACTTGTTTATCTACTAAACTAAGCCAAATAGCCAATTTAGGTACCTTCATCATTATGTGTACCTCTTTTTGTAATACGTATAGTACATATATGGTACATGTATTTGATATTTAAATACAGCCTCTCATCACTTAGCGACGTACTCGTTTACCAACGACTCGGAGTTACGATGGGCTCTCTGACCAGTATGCATACCTAAATAATATACAGTAGTACTGATTTCCACTATTATCTTTATTACAATATACAGTACACTACTGTATAAACATTTAAAAATATACTAAAAATGTTATAAATAGTGCAAAGGTGACAGACATTAAAATATCATAGATGGTTTGACACAAACCCACTACCATTATATAGTATGCTCCTTGCTTAGCAACGAATTCATTTACCAATGTGGTCTTAGGAACGGAACTCCGTCGTTTAGTGAGGAGAGGCTGTATAAGAAATATCACGAGTATATAGTGTATACTAAGTTTGAAATTCAAAATCACATGGAAAGAATGATTGATGAATCCTGTTTTTTCATTGTTCAGAGAGAGAAGTACTAACACCGTCTTTATATGAAAAAATCGATCGACTATTAGAGGCCAAAGTATCGCAGTTAGCCAGCGACATTGGAGAACAAATCAACAAGAAAAGCAGTTCTGGCACCAGCTCTGATAGTGGGAGCAGCTCATTTAGATATGTCTATCATAACCACATGAACCTCGCCACCAAGACTACTGTGCATGGAACAAATCAATCGTTACCAGCTGAAGTAATGAAGACAATAGGAGACATGCACATAGACATGAAAAAGTTAGTATCCATAATTTTGTTTAAATAACTTGCTCATTTTTAGTTAGGTAATATTGTTAGTATACATGATATTAAAGAAAAAAAATATTCATTTTTACAGGTAACCTTTCAAATTTTCATTGTTCAGAACTCCTGAAAATACACTTGACATTTACAATTATTCTATTATTGTTATTATTAAAATCAAAACTAAGTGCTAAGCCCACAAGGGTCAGCCAGCTTCAGTATGCTGCAAAATTCTAAATTTCCTGGTTTATAATTATACTTATAGGTGCAGAATGCACTATGGAAGTATTAGCACAAAATATATGAAGAAGCTTTAGTTTCATTAGCCATATGGGTGCATGCTGTACCTGGAGTGGTTTTAGTGTCTAAGGTAATCAGGTTTGATTCAAGGAAAGGGTAGCTCCAATTCCTTTGACCTAAAGCTCGGCATTTAGGCACCTCCATCAAGGGGTGAAAATTTTCTTAAACTGCAATTTATTATTAATTTTTTTTTTTTGTGAGAAGGATAGTCTCCTGACTACTCTTTTCCTCTTGTTTCTCCTTTGCTTTAATTTTCCCTAAAACATTTTATTGGTATACAGTGGAACTTCGGTTTTCGTGATTAATCCATTCTAAAAAGTACGAATCGTACGAAAACTGAAGCAATATTTCCCATAAGAAATAATGTAAATCCAATTAATCCATTCCAAACACCCAAAAATATTAACAAAAAATATATTTTATAGTTTCACATACAGAAAACAATGAGAAATAAATATAAATGACTAATAAAATGGATAAATGAACATTTAACATCACATTTACCTTTATTGAAGAGACTTGTTGGTGTATGGAAGACGGCAAGGAGGGAAGATGGAGGAGGAGAGGTTATTGTTTGGAAGGGATATCCCCTTTCATAAGGACTTCAGGTATCAAGGCCCTATCTGGGGTTACCTCCCTTCTTTGTCTTTTACTGGCACTAGGATCAGCTTGAGTCACTGTACCCCTGTCGCACAAAAAATGTCCAGAGAGGTCTGTTTCTGGCATCTCTTTAAAATTTGCCTAAATGGGACAAGGCATTGTCATTGAACATGTTGCAGACAGCTTTGTTAGGGTGATATTTCTCTACAAAACTTTGCAACTCGCTCTACTTTGCACACATGTCCTTAATCACTGAAGGCACATTCTCCCCTCTCTTTTCCTCCTCCTCTGAAGCAATTTCCTCAGCTGTGGTCTGTTGCTGTTCCAGTTGAAGGTCTTGCAGCTCTTCAGTGGTTAGCTCTTCCCTGTGGTCATCCACCAACTCTTCCACATCCTGGCTACTCACATCCAACCCCATGGACTTCCCCAAAGACACAATAGATTCCACAATAGGCATAGGGTCGTCAGGGTCAGCCTCAAACCCTTCAAAATCCTTCTCGAGGACACATTCTGGCCACAATTTTCTCCAAGCAGAGTTCATGGTCCTGGAAGTCACTCCCTGCCAAGCTTTATCTATAAGGCTTATGCAATTGAGGATATTGAAGTGATTCCTCCAGAACTCTCTTAGGGTCAATTCAGCATCCGAGGTCACTTCCAAGCACCTTTGAAACAGTGCTTTGGTATAGTTTTTTTTAAAGTTTGAAATGACCTGGTGGTCCATGGGCTGGATGAGAGAAGTGGTATTTGGGGGGCAAGAATTTCACTGTGATGAAACTAAACTCCTCCAACAATTGGTTTTCCAAGTCTGGAGGATGAGCAGGAGCATTGTCCATTACCAGGAGGCCCTTGAGTGGCAATTGATTTTCCAGGCGGTATTTCTTCACACTCGGGCCAAACACTTCAAATGAAAATTTGCCTTGTGACCCGTGACTTATTGTTAGCCTTCCACATCACACACAATTTACTCTTGATGACATTGTTTTTCTTGAATACTCGGGGATTTTCAGTGATACACCAGTAAAGGCTTCATTTTGAAATCCCCACTAGCGTTACCACAGAACAAAAGACTTAGCCTATCCTTCATAGGCTTGTGTCCTGGCAGTGCCTTTTCCTCGTGCATGATATATGTAGGTCTTCTTTGGCATTTTCTTCCAAAAGAGGCCTGTTTCGTCACAATTAAAGACTTGTTGGGGAGGAATCCTTCAGCCTCTACGTACTCCTTGAATTCATCAACGAATTCTTCGGCCCCACGTTTGTCCGAACTTTGCAGCCTCGCCATGCCTTACCACACTGTGTATGTCAGTTCGCTTCTTGAATTTGTCGAACCAGCCTCTGCTGGCCTTAAATTCACTAACAGCAGCACTAGTTCCAGGCATTTTCTTTACGAGATCTGCATACAACAGCCTTGCCTTTTTGAAAATTATCGACTCCAAAACATTATCTCCCGCTAACTGTTTTTTGTTGATCCACACCAACAACTTCTGAACATCTTCAATTGTTTGCAATCTCTGTTTCGTTAGCACATTTACCCCTTTCGCAACATCACCTTCCTTGATTTCTTTTTTCTTCGCCAGGATGGGACTGATCGTTGATGTGGACTTCCCGTACATCCTGCCAAGATCGGCCATGCGTATGCCACTTTTGTACTTTGCTACGAGTTCTTTTTTTGAATTCTTTCGTGTTTCTCGCCTTCTTTATCAAAGGGCTGGCACTCGGAACTTTCTTTGGCCCCATGGTGGCTTATTTAGCAGTCGCGCTCAATAAACACAAAAAACAGTGGATTATTATGAAATGTTTCAGATGAACGTGCGGGGTGATACTCAACCAGAAACAAAGGCAGACTGAGTCACAACACATGGGATGCTTTGTGTGGGCGCTTGAGTGGCTGAGTGACATGGGCGGGCAGGCGGACACTTTTGGTACAGACCATTTTCAACTCTACAAAAACCGAGGTGATGTACGAAAACTGGGACAAAATTTTGACGGAAAGAGTCGTCAAAAACCGTATCCTATGAAAACTGGGGCATACGAAAACTGAGGTTCCACTGTATATTGGTATATGTTTAATTGAAATGCAGTTTTGATAAGTTGACATTAAAAAAATGTAAATGGGTAAAGAAAAATTCAAGACTGATTATTATTTATTCTACTCTGAATGTGGGTAATATAATTTTCAATAGTAATTTTCTTTTAACACTGGTAAGGTGACCCTCTTTTCTGGTTGTATTTTTTATGAATGCCAATATGAATCAGATTAAAGTGATACGTATAATCTACAAGACACCAAATCTGAAAAAAATTATTATGCAGATTTAATTTTGTAATAGCCATTTCTACCTTCTTGGGATCTTAAGGCATGTAACCCCTATGTATTTGTAGGGTTGACTGTGCAGATAGGTACAATTATGTATTGTACATTATTTTGGTAAAGCTTACATTATGTGCAGCATTTTGGGTAGCACAGTACATTATATATACATTTATATTTAATGTATTTCAGGTGCAGTAGTGGAGAGTTAGTAGTGAAAACTTCACAAGATCACTGGGTTGTAGGGCGTAGTGGAGATGGTAGAGAATTTTATGTTGTTGTTAGCCACAAGAATGCCAACCTGGTGGAAGTAACAGGTGAGTATATACTATTTGATTAGACAAAATATCATAGATATGCCTAATAATGTTTAATTTTTATATATTTTAAATGGAACTATAATAGTTTTAGGCAGAACGGGGATCTCAGTTTGACATATTACCTAGATGGTTTCTGCAGTGATGATTATATAACATCCAGGAGGCTTTTGTGTGAGGATGTTAGATATGAGTGAATGGAGATGAGTGATTTCAACTGACGTGCTGTTGAAGTATGAGAAAGGTAATTTTTAGGAGGGAATCCCTGGAAACTGGTTAGCTGGACTAAAGTCCTGGAGGTGGAAAAGAAGGGTGAGGATGTTTTAGGCCACAGGGGTCATCTGAAGCGTCTGACAAGAGAAGAAATAAATGAATGAGGTGAAAAGAAATGTAT
Organism: Cherax destructor; assembly: GCA_009830355.1. NCBI lineage: Eukaryota > Metazoa > Arthropoda > Malacostraca > Decapoda > Parastacidae > Cherax > Cherax destructor. The sequence continues at coordinate 127,294 of WNWK01003580.1, forward strand.
GTATAAAAATATGGAAAGATTTTGGGAGTTGTTGCAGCACTATATGACCCTTGTGGGTTTAGCGCTTAGTGTTAAGTGAATGTCTAGGAAGTTTTTTAGTCAGGCGAGAGAATTGTTGTAGGGTCACCTAAATGCTAAAGTGAGTGAGACCGTTGTAAATGGAGTACGTAGTAGGTAAGTTTGGAGTGCCAGGGGTAAATGATAATTGTGGCCCTTGATTGAATTGTTAATGGGTAGACTTGTGGAGGTGCATGTTTTTAGAGAGGAGTAATAGATGGATCATTATTTAGTGGGAGCTTCAGTAAGAGAGAAGCTAAAATGAATGAAGGTGACAGTTAGGGAAAAATATAAGTTATTGGGAAAGAAATACACAGTAATGAAGAAGTCAGAGATATGGGGTAAATTTAAGAATGCAGTGACTGGGTGCACAACAAACGTTTGTGGCCATAAGAGGGTGGATGCAGGTGGGAAGAGGAAGAATTAGTGGAATTATGAGGTAAAGAGGGTGATAATGGAGAAAAATAATATGAGAGGTTTTTACAAGATTGAAATCATATAATGAAGGCAGAGTATATGGGGAAGAAAAGATAAGTTAAAAGCGTGGTGAGAGAGTGCAGACAGAACTAATGAGAGAATGGGTATCAGCAAATTTTGCTGAGAATAAGGAATAGTTTTGGAGAGATCAGTGAAGTGAAAAAGCCTGGAGAGCAAATGGACTTTGCAGTTGAAAATGAAAGAGGAAAGATGGTAGATGGGGAGGTAGAGGTAGTGGCAAGATGAAGATATGTTGAAAAGTTAAACATTAACACTAACTGTGGGAGACCCTGGAAAAAAAAAAATTCCTGTGTGGAAAGATTTTGAAAAATAAAACCTAAAATATTACAATTATATTAGAGTATAATATTCATCAAAACATAGAAATTATTCACATTGTTTGAATTTACTGGGTTATACCTAGTGTGCTTTTGGCTGAATTCCACTGTTAGTATTATGAAATTGTAATAAATTTGGACTGAATAAGTCATCTTTGAAGCACTTGCACACCGTTTGCTGGTAGGGAAGCTGGTGGTAAAACAGTGCCAGATGAGCCTGGCATGGGCCAGGCTCTGGGAGTAGAAACTCGAAATTTATCAAAGGTAAATCCCGGTTCTTTTGTTAGCGAGGCATACTAGTACATTGGACATAGTCATCCCCTGAGCAGTTATCCCTGATACATTGCGTGCACCCTGCTGGCCTTAGATTTTTTCAAATATATAAATAGATGCAAGAAGATAGTTGCCCTTAAGGTAAAAAATAGTGGTAGATTTGTGGGCACGGAAAATGGTGCGTACTAATACATCAGTCAGTACCACCACCTGTGTACTAGTATGTCAAACACAGTTAAAGGATTAATGCTGAAAACTGGTGGCGATTTAATGCATTGGGCAAGAATACAATCGTGTAGGAACGAGGAGGAGCATGGGTGGAAAGTGCACGAGGCAGTAGAGGTGGGTAAAGCAGCTGGGACATATTAAGATGTTAGAAGCAGGTGAAGATAGTATAAACTTTAAAGCACATTATTATTATAATCAAAAAAAGAAGTGCTAAACCTACAAGGGTCATACAGCGCAGCAGGGCAGAGAAGGGTGCAGGGGTAGAGGGTAGCAAGAGATTGAGATAGAAAGGGGTGTGAGGAGTGCTAGAGGCATCATCATAGAGTTTGTGCAGTAAATCGGTTGCTGTCAAAAAGTCAACGAGAGAGTCTGGGTTAAAGGAGGGTCCATCAGCAAGAAGGGAAGGTAAAGTAAGGGCAGTAGAGCGGTGACTTTAAAGCACAGGTGTCTAAGGATTGGCAGAATTCCCTTGTATAAGGAAGAAGGGGACAAGAGAGAATGCAAGAATTGTAGGTTTAGAAAATTGACATGTTGAAGAATGAGACTCATTGGAGTCAAACAGCCCCTGGGAAAATTGTATACATTCAGATTAGATTCAAGGAACTGGAGCAGATACAATTCCTTAGGTTAAGAGCCCTTCACCAGCATTAAAGAAGCTCTCTTCAGGGATGATGGTCTTGGCAGATATGCAAAATTTTCCTTCTTTCTCAGTCAAGCTCCAAGTGTTTTCAGATATCCCTTTGAATTGTTAAACTAAAACTATCTACTCATGCATTATTTTTTCCAGATGAAGTCAATCGGATGTGTGCCAGCCATTTCAGCAACATCTTTATGATCGAGTAATACTGGTAGTGAATAGTTTTAAGTGCATTCTTTTGACTTCTGATCACTTTGATCTTCAGGTATTTTGACACTAGGTGATATTGATCATGTGTACAGATTGAGTCGGAGTCCATGTGATTGCCAAAGCTTATGATTATAATAGAGTAATGATGTATTAGAATATCTTCAACCCTTTTTGTATATATAGATTTAAGAATTTTATAGAAAAAATTAAATACCCCATACTGTACTTTGTGGCCATTTCTGGAGTAATGGGATAAGGTAATAATAAGTCAGTGATGACTCTTCCCATGTAAAATAGAAAGCACATTATAGTAGTTGCAAGGAATGACGACTAGTTACCCTTTGGGATTATCAACGTTGAAAATTTTATGATAATTTAGCTATTTGATATGTCTGGATCTACATTTGATTGCCATATTTAATTTTCTTTCAATGTTGTTTTTATTTATGGTTTAAAAATTAGTCAGATCTGTGTTTTATAAACTTCAATAATATATTGAAAAGAATAGTGTGACTATACCATGTAGAAAATTCTATAATGAAATATAGTACTTGTTAATATTAAGGTAATGTATAAAAACAATATTTGTTGGCTCTTTGAAACAGACCATTTTCAGCTTGTTACATCAGAGGTATACAATACTGACAAATTGGTGAATAACATGTGCAACACCTGGGTATCTGTATTAATGAAATATTTTGTGTACAGCAGGCTTTATTGATCAATACAGAAACATGTGGCATTTGGTATGTTAGCCTTGATTAACCCTTTCACTGTCTTTATGTAGATCTAACAAACAGAGGATAGCTTTTAGTTGCTGGAATGCATAGTGTTTACTTTGCATTCTGTAACTTTTGTGTACCTCATAGGGTAACTGATAGTTAAAGGGCAGTTTCTTGTGCTCAGTCGATAGAATAGAAGGCAGATTATTGAAATTGCTAAGGATGTGGTGCAATTAGCTTCCGTCAAATTTAGTATTTTTGGTGCCATTTAATTTTTTTTTTTAAATCTTGATATTGGAGTGACATCTGAACTGTCGTATCTGGGCACCTCTTCAAAGACTGTGTGAATGATGGTGAAAGTTTTTTTTTTTTTTTTTGGGTCACCTGTCTCTGTGGGTGACAACTGACATGTTGAAAAAGAAAAAATTATCAGCCTTTAGTTTCAGGGGTCCCATCAGTGAAGGGTTAAAATAATATTCTATGAAAGGTGTCCATTATTATTATTATTATTATTATTATCAAAGAAGCGCTAAACCCACCTAAGGTCATGCAGCGCTGATGAAGTGTCCAGTCCCTTAGCCTTGGTCTACGTCCAAAACAGAGGCATGAGAGAGATACATCCATAAGGGGTGCCAGAGGTTAGCATTGGAATTGTAATGGATTAGGTGTGATGCAGCCATTGGAGACTGTCACTGGTCAAAGCAGGTGATGTGCATAAAATGGGGTAGATGTTAGCAATAGATTTGAAGATATCTTCTGTACTAAGATTCCAGTGTTTCTTGTCGCAAGTATCATTGCATAAAAGGTAGTAATTATTATAATCATGGAGTGCTAAACAAAAGGTAGTAATACCATTAACTTACCAAGACATATGCAGCAGCTGGGTATCCTTATCTGTATAACCCCTGTGGTTTAGCGCTTCTATTTGATTATAATAATAATGGGTATCCTTATTGGCAAGATGTTTCACCTTCACTCTAAGATTAACTATTTGATTGATAAAGTACAGTGTGCAAGCAAAACATCTCTCCAGTAGATACCTAGGTGTTGCACATGGTTTCATCACTTTGTGGGTATTGACAACACCATGGAATGTTGATATGGATATTTTTAATGCTGTTGTCAACTTCTGGCCCTCCTTGTGGGAATGGCCTACTGCTGCTAATGGGTCCTGTCTAGGTGTGATCACATCTTCAACTGCTGCATCTTTCTCTTAAAACTCCTCTAGTCTCTGGCTCTTCTTCTATTTGATTATAATAATAATAGTCTCTGGCTCATTCATAGGTCCCTCCCACATGTGACAGTAATTGCTACACCTTCCCTTGGGCCCAGTATGCATTTCCATCCTCATGCCTCTGTATTAGAAGTATGCAAAGGGACTGGACACCTTTCATACAATGTTGTAATTTTAATGGAAACACATCCACAAACCAAAGCCCCCACTCGTGCTGATACAGCCAGTACTGTTTCGTCGCTCCAATACTTTCATCTTGCTGGGGAAAGTATTGGAGCTTTAAACAAAATGCCTTGCCAATGAATCTAACCAGGAGTTGCATGTGTTATCAATTTAAAATTGGTGTGTAAATTTAAAATGTTAAGAAAATATTTCATTCATATTAATCTAACTGATCTAGGCATTCTGAAGGGCAGGTTAAAGTAATATTTATTCCTTTACAATGCAAGCCCTTCAGGGAACTTGCATTGTGATGCTTATGTGGGGTCTTGATCCAGTGAACTGCATGTATCCTCCCCTTGGGTCAATCTTGAATACCTCATTTCCCAGATTCAATACAGCCCCTACAGGCTTAGTGCTTCCCCAGTTAAAATAAATTTGCATTATGATCAGGTTAAACACATCTTAAAAATTGCTAAATGTACAAGTGTATTTTACCGTTAAATATTTATTTTCTGTTTTCACATTTTTGAAGTTCTAGAATTTCAAACAGGGTGAATTGATGTTACACATGTAAATTATATATGCTATACCTCAAGAACTTCATATGTGAAGTGTATATAATTAATATAGTTTCAGACAAGGTATGTGTATCCTGTAATATAAATGTGCAACAAGCTAATATTTTATAAATCTGAGATTTTGCAAATTTAATGTTATACATAATTTATAAATACACATTTAAATTTTTTTATATTGTGATAATGAATCCTTCATAAACCACAAATGGACATGGAAATGAAGCAAGGTCTTATGAGATAACATTTGCTGTGCAAGCCTATTGAGAGATTTTCAGTAGGTAAGTTTATCAGAAGCCACAGTCTGTGAAGCTTCTGTCCTTTCTTGTAAACAGTTATCAAATATTTTACCCTTCAACGTTGTTTAGTCGATGAATTCACTGTTGGCTTTCAAGGATAAGCATTAGATGTACTATCAGATAGGTGTATGTCATAGAAAGGACATTAGTTTCATATGGAGACTGGTAGAGTATGTCACAGTAGTTTGTGTTACTTTCTTAATGAAAAGAAACATAGGAAGAATATATATATATACACAGTACTTGTACTGCTCACTTATAGGCTTCAAAGTAGACATCCCATAGCCCTTCCTAAATCCTCTCTGCTTCACTGCAATCACTTATGTTACCACTAACGATTTCAATAATTTAAACTAAACGTTAAAAACCGAAAGGGCAATACAGTGCTAAAGGGGGAATATGCAGAGGTCAGAATAGTGGGGTAGGAGTGTGCTAAAGATAAAATATAATCAGAGTTGGTAAAATAAGTTAGTTTCTGTTAAAAAGTCAGAGGTAGTCTGCATCAAAGGTGGGATTTTTGAATGAGGGGGTTAGGTAGTGTGTTAGGGAGGTGGAAACTATAAAAGCAAATTCTGCATGCCTGCTGATAAACAGGACATTAAAATATGGTGAACTGACAATGTAACTTGATCCTAACAGTGATGAGCACCACTGATAGGATCAAGTTACCACCGAGATACCAGAGGGAAGTGCTTGTCCGATATGTAGGTGGGAGTGTAGCCTTCCAAACAACAGTGATGGCCAGAAACCCAAACCTGGTTTGACAGAATGCAATTTATTGTGGACCAACTCAGATCATAGTTTCCAACGATTGCAAAGTTGTCGAGAGTGCTACAAAATAGGTCATGAACTGCTGACTGAGCAAGGAGTCTCTCTTAACCTTGAACATCTACATGTCCAGGAACCCAAAGGGATGATTGGAATCAAATTTTTGGATAGCCTGTAATGTACTATAGGAGTACAACTACTACAAATGGTGAGGTAGGCATTGATGCAATATGTATGACAGCCATGAAAATTGCATACAACTCTGCTGTGAAAATACTGGCCAAGCCTAGTAGTAAAAAAAAAAAAATTTTTTTTAGAAATTTGTCTTTGAAAAAACTGCTGCTGCATACTTGACACCTGCAGAAGCCTTAAGACCCATCAGTGTGCACTGCAATGACATGAGAAAGTGGTCGAGTGTGTGTGTGTGTGTAGCTACAGTAGGTAATCGAGCTTTTTGCACGTGGCAGCAGGGAAGAACAGACTAATTGTAGGAACTTTGCAAGAGGAAAGAGAAAAGTAAGATGCTGGACAGACATATTCAAGAGGTAGATTAACACTCGCTGACCCCTCTCTCACTGACATCTCCCCCTCACACACCTGCACACATTCTCTCCACAAAGCATTTTTTCCTGACTTTCCACATTTCTGGAAGTACTTACCCTAGTGGGTTTAACACTTTTTTTTTTTTTTCCAACAAGTCGGCCATCTCCCACCGAGGCAGGGTGACCCAAAAAGAAAGAAAATCCCCAAAAAGAAAATACTTTCATCATTATTCAACACTTTCACCACACTCATACATAATCACTGTCTTTGAGTGTGGTGAAAGTGTTGAATGATGATGAAAGTATTTTCTTTTTGGGGATTTTCTTTCTTTTTGGGTCACCCTGCCTCGGTGGGAGACGGCCGACTTGTTGGGAAATAAAAAAAAGGAACTTGAACAATTCTACCAAATTGACAGCTAATTTTGAGAATACAAAATTTGAGGCCTATAAATATGCCAAGCTATAGGCTTATGATTTTCACACATTCAGTGTCACCTAAAATCACTTCATGTACTTTTTGACATATTAAAAGAATATGAAGATGGTAAAACTACAGTTAAGTAGGTTTATCAATATCTGGTCCTTGTAGGAGCACACCACAGGACATTCATGAGACTATTTAATTAAACATGAATTGAAAGTTTTAGTCTAAGAGCCATGTGTGATGTGAATGTTGTGCAGATAATTCGGGATTTGGAGATTAGGTGGTGGTTTAGAGTTTACAAGTGTTATTCAGAGGGGTGGGGTGGTTTGAAAACTGATAGATTGGGAAAAAAGTAGAATGACTAGGGCTTATAAATCTAGGGTGAAGGGAAGAAAGGGGGTATGGGGTCATCCTGGGAAAGGTTAGAGGGAGGGCATAAAGGTGGTTATCGAGTGCTAGGAGCTTTGATATGCAACAGGCTGGTGTGAACATGTTAGGAGTGAAAGGTTTGTTGGAGTGTGAGCAAGATAATGTTTATGAAGGGATTCAGGGAAACTGGTTAGTTGCACTTAAAGAGTTTTTGAGATGGTAAGTGCAGCACCTGAACTCTGAAGGAGTGGGGATGCTGTTTGGAGGGTCATATCCAGTCTTGCAAGGATGCAAATAAGTGACAGCAAAAATGTTTTCTTTGACAGGTCACCCTACCTTGGTGGGAGATGGCCAGTGTTGAGAAAAAAAAATAAATGAACCATGTCAGTTGCCAATTTTAACTAAACTGTCAGTCATGTAGTTCTACGCCAATGGGATCAGTGTCAGTGCCATAGATCTATGCACAATTCAGAGCACCCTCAAATTTGCTATGAGCAGCAAGTTTTGAAATAGATTTGAAAGGGTCTGTACAGTGGGTGCACACACTTAAAAATTCTGCCCCAACCCCAGTGCATGATGGGAACAGCTAACTTCTGAAGTTTGTTTGGGCTAAAATAGCAACTTTTGGCCATTTTCTATGGTGGCTATTACGACTTTACTGGCTTGTTTCTTGGTGCCAATAGACAGACCAGTAGATATACTAGGAAAATTGAGAAAATATTGGTCAAATTCTGACAAAGTGGCTGAAACAGCAGGCCTCACAGTGGCAGAAATGGTCTATTTTTAGCAATTTTTCCAGGGCAAGATTCATATTTAGCTCCTTGCCTGATTATATTATCATGGGGAAGAGTAGGAAAGCTCCTCTTTCACAGGCTTTTACTAGGTCTGCTTCAATTATCAGGACAGCTTAAACCACGACCTAGTATTTTGGATTATTAGCAAAGCACTAGGGAGAATTTTTTTTTTTATGTATTCAAAATGTAGAGCAAATGTTATATAGGAGAGGCTTAGGAACATCATTAATGAATAGAAGGAAGGTAGCTTTAGTGGCTGGAATTGCCTAGTGTTTCTTTTGCACACTTTTTAAATTGAAATTTGTTGAAAATAGATCTGCAAAGTTCTCAGCTTCCAGACTCAATAGGGTAGTTCTGATGGTTTAATGGAAAGTTTCTTGTGATCAGTGAATAGTACAGGCAGCCTATTAGTGAAATAGGACAGTTTGAATGCTAAAATTGACCTAGTATAGGCTTCAATTTGTAAAAAAAAAAAACTTGTGTAGTGTTCCCTGACCTCCAACCTTGCAACAAGCATAATTTTGCAAATACAGTGGTACCTCGGGTTACGAGCTTAATTCATTCCAGAAGGCTGTTCAAGTGCTGATACTGACAAATTTGTTCCCATAAGGAATAATGTAAATTAGATTAATCCATTTCAGACCCCCAAAAATACACTTACAAAAGCACTTACAGAAATACACTTACATAATTGTTCAAGTTGGAAGCTGCTCGTATATTGAGGTACCACTGTACTGTATTACATCAAATTTCACATTTTTGGTGTCATTATATAACAAAAAAAAAAGATTCTCTGCCATTTTAGAAAGAAAGAATTACTTTTTAATCTTTTCCAAAAAAGTTGACACAGACACAGCTTTCAATTTTGGGGGTGTTGACAGTTAATTAAATGAAAGAATTTTTTTTATCTCCAAAATATAGCGAGCTGTAAGCTTAGGATTTTAGCAACTTTTTTAAATTTTTCAATACTATTTAAAATCACACATGTACTTGACATACTGATTAAGAATATGGAGTGAAAAATAGTAAAATAAAGATAATTTCAGCATATATTGAGACCCTTTTCTTCCCTTTGTCTCTTAAATATCAACTGTCATCATGGGAGCTGGGCTCTTGCCTGTAAACAAATACTGAACTATAGGCTTACAATTTTAATTTTTTGTTTCAGGTTTTCAATATTACCTAAAATAACCAATGTACTGCCTGACAAGACTACGTGAAATTTTATATATGTACATTTCATTTACCAATTACTAGATCTGCTGGGTTATCGAGTGTATTAAATATGATAATGTAGTACTGATAACTACTTTATATCACTGTAGTTTTATAATCAAGAGGCAAGAGCTGAATCTATAAGGCCTATACAGAGTGAGGTATGGAAGTCAATCAAGTTTGATATCGTGAGCCCCTCACTGATATTGAGGCATTTCCTTTGAGGGTAACAATTTAAAATGGTGTGACCAATTCAGTGTCATATTACACATAGTATTAGTGCATATCAAGTAAAACTATTCAAAGTAAATTTTTCATATTGAGCAATCATGTTCATGAACAGTCATGTCAATGGAGCAATCATGTTCATGAACAGTCATGTCAATGGCCAAAAGTTTCATCTAATTTAAGAGAAAACATCTCCATCATTAATATAAGAAAGATACTGGATAGGAATCTAGGAAGTGAGGTAAGCCACTCTACAGGGAGGGTGGCACCCCTACCAGAGGAAGCCCCCTTCATACCTACCTTATGTTTGCCTTCCATCAATTCTGGGGGTTACCATCCCTGCTGCCTGGTTCTATACCAGGCCTCCCAGTTGTTAGCTTGATTGACCAGGCTGTTGGTGCAAGCCACACCAACATATGCACCACAGCCCAGCACAAACGCCCCCCCCCCTCAAATACTGTCACCTCGTTGGTGGAAGGGAAGGTTAGGATTAAAACAATGCTGAAAGCAGATAGGCATAGTTTTTTTAAATGTTTATTTTACATAGGTAAAATTCTGCATCTAGCTAGCTTTCAGACAAAGCCATTATTTCTATTTGATTTATATTTGATACAAATAATTTTAAAAAACTAGCTGCAAGATACAAAATATATCAAGAACATCAGCTAGTTAAGAAATTCACTAATATATATATATATATATATATAGAAATAAAAAACATAAATAATTACCTTTTAATCTCTAATATATATAGCTAAGTCTTACTCTTTGCTGAAGAGGAAGATAGACACATTTCTGCTGCTTTATTAGAAACATTCTTCCTATTCAACATTTTTCTATGTTTTGCTCCTTGTATGTGCGCTTTCCAAATATGTTCCCCAATCACCACACGATTACAAACTGTGCATTCATATCTTGTCTTATCACCTGCAAAAGATTAATATAAATTAGATCCTGCACTCTGAAGGAGAGGTGAGTATGTTACAATTGGAGGGAAATAGGTCATGTCAGAACACTTCTGGAAAGACACTTTAGTGTATGATAAGTGTTTTCTTGTTTTGGTCAGTACAGATGTCGCTCTAATTCCCTGAATTAAGTCTGAATGCCTTCCTAGGCACTGTATGACCCCTATGAGTTAAGCACTCCATCCATAAATTTTCAATAAAGATGTCATATTAGTGAACAAAAATTAAAAGGCATCGTGGGATCATCAGGGAAATAATTCAGTTCTGAATGGTTGTTCAGATGGTTTGGGCATGGAGAGGGACAGGTTGATAGTGAGAGTGTATAAATCTGGAGTGGAAGGCAAGAGTAAGAATTATCGCAAGAATAGTTGGAGGAGGGGGAGGGGGGACAAGAGACTGAATTTTAGGGGCTTTAAATCTAGCAGGCTTGTGATCAAAATGAGGGGGTTTTAATGGACATGCTATTGAAACATGAACCAGGGACACCGGATGGGCGTTGAGGTAAAAAGTTGTTACTACTGAATTATGAAGGATTCTTATTAATTACTTATACTGAGCTCACTCATTATGGAGCTTTGACAAGTACCTTGGTATTTACCGTATTTTATCGCTCAGAGACACTGTTTTTTCCCAAAATAAGTCTCAAAAATTTACCCAACATCTTTGAGACGAAAGGTTACATAAGAACATAAGAAAGAAGCACTGCAGCAGGACTACTAGCCCATGCTAGGCATGTCCAAGTCACACCCACATTACTTAGAGGCCTCAGCCTAAGCCTAGAGAAGTTTTTCCAATGCTAAACAATAATATAAGCTAATATATATGACCCAATAATGAATCCAGCAAACTATTTTGCATAAAATGAATAAATAGCAAATCGTAAAAGTTCGTTGGCGCTTAGCAGCAGTAGGCTAACAAACCAGGTGATGAGTCGGGTAATATCAGTAGGCTAACTCACTTGTTTACCATCAAACCACCTGGTAATAATATTTTTACTCTCCTCAAACAAACATTTTGCTGACAGTTCTGGATATAAGAACCTTTTAAGCTCATGACTGGGATTTAGCAGATATAGAATAATCGCCTCTATACTGGTGTGTTTCTTAGCCCTGTTTCATGTAAATGTAGTGTCTGTGATAAGTAACTGCAGAACAAGACATTAATGTGTGTTTTTACATGTAATGCATCAGGCTTACCATGGATGGTGTTTTTTTTTTTTCTTCAAAAATTTAGCCAGTCAGACTTTGGGGGGAGGGGGCCCTTCCTTGACACCAGAGTGTCTTGTTCGCCATAAAACACAGTATCTATTAAAGACTATCCATCTTAAACAATAACACTATTATATATCCAATTACTATACAGTGGAACCTCTTATCGTATGCCCCAGTTTGTATGTAAAACTATACTACTTTCTTCTTTCAACAAATCGGCCGTTTCCCACCAAGGCCCAAAGAGAAAAAGTTTCTCTTTTTAACTTTAGTAATGTATACAGGAGAAGAGGTTACTAGCCCCTTACTCCTGGCATTTTAGTACACTCTTACGACACGCATGGCTTACAGAGGAAGAATTCTGTTCCACTTCCCAATGGAGATAAGAGGAAATAAGAACAAGAACTAGTAAGAAAATAGAAGAAAACCCAGAGGGGTGTGTATATATATACTTGTACATGAATGTGTAGTGTGACCTAAGTGTAAGTAGAAGTAACAAGACATACCTGAAATCTTGCATGTTTATGAGACAGAAAAAAAGACACCAGCAATCCTACCATCATGTAAAACAATTACAGGCTTCCGTTTTACACTCACTTGGCAGGACGGTAGTACCTCCCTGTTGCTGTCTACCAACCTACTACCTAGGAAAACTATAGTTATTCTCTATAAATTGGTTTTTTTTTTTTTTTTTTAATATTTTTGGGTGTCTGGAACAGATTAATTGGATTTACCTCCACATCCACCACCATCAAGGACATTACCAGTAATAGACAGGACAAGCTTCAATTCTCTGCAGGGGTATACACAATCCCTTGTAATGACTGCAGCAAATTATAAGTGGGCGAAACATCCAGAGACCTTCAGACACGTATTTCAGAACACCAGAATGCAGGCAGATCTGACAACCCAAGGAATGCCTGTGTTCAACACCGAAATTCACACAACTATTTTAATCAACTACAGAAACGCAAGACTTATCGCCAGAGAAGACAACACTCAATACCGAAGAATCCTGGAGTCATCACTTATCTGAATATCCAACAACTTCAACCAGAACAACAGCTTCTACAACATAGCTGAACCCCTTGCCAAGAAACTTCATCGCTTTCCCACATAAGAACATAAGAATGGAGGAACACTGCAAATGGTTTACTCATATACTTGCCTAATCTCTTTTTAAAGCTACCCAAGGTTCTAGACTCTGTCACAGTACTCGGAAGATCATCACATGCAGCATTCTCCACCTGACTCCATCCTATATATACTCTTGTACCTTTCACCCAGGTAGATCTGTTTGTGACTTGATAAAGCCCACTGTGTGGGCGAAACATTGTCAATAAAGGATCATATTATACTGGTTATGAGTTTATATTTTCAATTGGATTTACATTATTTCTTATGGGAAATGTTAACAAAAAATACATTTTATAGAGAATAACTATAGTTTTACCATGCGTGTCGTAAGAGGCGACTAAAATGCTGGGAGCAAGGGGCTAGTAACCCCTTCTCCTGTATATATTACTAAATGTAAAATGGGAAACTTTCGTTTTTCATTTTGGGCCACCCCGCTTCGGTGGGAAACGGCCGACGTGTTGAAAGAAGAAGAACTATAGTTTTACCTAGGTAGTAGGTTGGTAGACAGCAACCACCCAGGGAGGTACTACCGTCTTGCCAAATGAGTGTAAAACGGAAGCCTGTAATTGTTTTACATGATGGTAGGATTGCTGGTGTCTTTTTTTCTGTCTCATAAACATGCAAGATTTCAGGTATGTCTTGTTACTTCTACTTACACTTAGGTCACACTACACATTAATGTACAAGCATATGTATATACACACACCCCTCTGGGTTTTCTTCTATTTTCTTACTAGTTCTTGTTCTTATTTCCTCTTATCTCCATGGGGAAGTGGAACAGAATTCTTCCTCTGTAAGCCATGCATGTCGTAAAAGGCGACTAAAATGCCGGGAGCAAGGGGCTAGTAACCCCTTCTCCTGTATATATTACTAAATGTAAAAGGAGAAACTTTTGTTTTTCCTTTTGGGCCACCCTGCCTCGGTGGGAAATGGCCGACGTGTTGAAAGAAGAAGATATATACGTATATATATATATAATATATATATAAAAACACACACACACACACACCCCCTCTGGGTTTTCTTCTATTTTCTTACTAGTTCTTGTTCTTATTTCCTCTTATCTCCATGGGGAAGTGGAACAGAATTCTTCCTCTGTAAGCCATGCGTGTCGTAAGAGTGTACTAAAATGCCGGGTGCAAGGGGCTAGTAACCCCTTCTCCTGTATATATTACTAAATGTAAAAGGAGAAACTTTCGTTTTTTCTTTTGGGCCACCCTGCTTCGGTGGGAAACGGCCGACGTGTTGAAAGAAGAAAGAAGAACTATAGTTTTACATACAAACTGGGGCATACAAAAACTGAGGTTCCACTGTATTTATTTTTTATATAATTTTCCCCCAAATGTAATAGGCTTCAGGTGAATGCCTTGTGTGCAACAACTGAAAAATTTATAAAGAATTATGATTATAAAAAAAGATGACAGGTCAACTCTTAAACACAAAAAAGTAATCTATAGCAAACCTTTACTATCATTTCCTCAAATTCAGAAAGCTATTCATTCACTGCATTTGTAACTCGAGATAAAATGGTAAAAGTACACTTTCCTAATGAACCTTAACATTACCATACTTCTTATATATGTCCTCTTACTTTTGTTTACATCTTGTGCTTCTGAAACTTTTGCAACCTCAAGAGCTGGCTGGGTCCCATCAACAAATGCCTGCACTACTGCTTGGGCTGGGTCACGTACTTTTTCATTCCACTTGCTGGGATCCGATCCATCCAGAGCATATACTGGAGGAACCTGTGAAGCAGAACAACGACAATCAATCTTTTTGTTTTTTGGCAGTGTCCAATAACTACCTTCAACCTCCCTTCATAATGCACTTAGCCTCCAACTTTAACTGGCAGCTTAGTGCTAAAAGTTCTTTCCCCACACAATAACTTATTGTTACTCTGCTTGACACTGTTTACCAGAGGGAAACAATCTAAGGTCACAATTTTTGCTTGAGCACTTCATAGGCCCAACTGATGGAGCATTCCATCAAGCTTTGAAATGTTCATTCTACTGCCATCCTCCATACACCTCACACTGGGTTGTCTGAATAGCTGGGCCCAAAGTGCTGCATTTGTGATTAGTTTGCAAATTGGCACAGCATGCCATACAAATGTCCGGTGAACATTTGTGTGGCAAGTGCGTGGAATACTAGATTCCAAACTGTATAAGCTTATAGAACCCATTATAAAAAGAATGGGGGAAGGGATAGGCTGTGCTGCTCTTCCTGTCACTGTCCCACACATCTTACTGGTTTCTCCTGTAGTAACTGCCCTGCAGGCTCCTCTAATTCTCTTAAGATAAACTAAAAGCCTACAGTATTTATTTTTACATGACATTGTTTATAGTTCCTAAACCACTGATTTAAGCCGGGAGGTGACTTGGACCTGCCACGCATGGGCCAGTAGGCCTGCTGCAGTGTTCCTTCTTTCTTATGTTCTTAAACATTTGAAATAACTCTCATATGGCATTTAGCACCTTCCACCTCAAAAGCCCTACAATGAGAAAATTATTTTTGATCTGGGTGTGAACACAGTTTTCAGCAGTGCTCACATCACACATGTATGCCAGCTTAGCCATTAGTGGACTCCTCACAGCCAAAACATTACAAATAAAATAATGAATTGGTATAACATTGCATCAATGCAATATTGCAATGCCACCACCATCACAATATTATTCTAAATACATAAGATTATTCATGCACTTTATCTTACTTGTCGTCCTGATGGAAGAAGAAACCGGTTTCTGATCCATCTTAATTGTTTCTTGGTATATTGTCGTGTTGCCTGTGGAGAAAGTGGACAATGACTAATTATTTAAGTATTCAGAACAGTCATACACCACTAATAATATGACAGAAAAAAACAGAAGTAATGGCAGCATAACTGCAAAATGAGGAAGAAACAATGTGGATTATTATATTCATGGGGAAGTGCTAGGCTTGCATGGGTCAAAGTGCCTGGGGAATAGTATGTAAGCAGGTTTGGTCGAGAAAGGGTAAAGCAACTTCCTTGAATCATCAAGAGCCCCTCATCATCAATGTACTCCCCTCCCTCTGATGGGATGGTAATGTGAAAATTGCATCTTAATGAAGCACGCAAATAACCAATAAGAAACCAAAGAAAGTAGGCCTATGAGTATGGTGGCAGTGAAAACTAGTTCACATTTTCAGTATATGAAAGTATACTTTAACCCTTTCAGGGTCCGTGCCGTAGTTCTACGGCTTTGAGTTCTGGGTCCAAACTGTAGTACTACGTCATGAGCTCAGCTCACTCAGATAAGCTTTGAGCGGTAAATTTGGGCCTAGATATGAGAGAATACATCTATGTGGTAAGTGTGCACCATATAAAACAAATCCTGCAGCACACAGTGCATGAGAAAAAAAAAACGTAATTTTCAATTAAAACAGAGACTGCAGTGTTTTTTCATATACTTTTTATAGTTATATTTGCGATTTCTTGGTCTCATTTGATAGAATGGTGGAAGATATATTACAGATGTAGAGATGATTTTAA
Source organism: Cherax destructor (assembly GCA_009830355.1). Classification (NCBI taxonomy): domain Eukaryota; kingdom Metazoa; phylum Arthropoda; class Malacostraca; order Decapoda; family Parastacidae; genus Cherax; species Cherax destructor. The sequence goes on from WNWK01003580.1 coordinate 143,670, forward strand.
TTGGTTTTAGTACTGGAAATGGCTTGAAACTGAGCTCAAAGTAGCGGAAATGTTAAATTTTTGTCGATGTTGAAGAGTAAACAAATGACCTCACACGTCTAATACGCGCCAGCTGATGGGTCTAATATACGTTCACAAATGTGGTGATATTTGTACAATTATTACAATATTGCATAACAGTAAATCTTCCATTTTTTTTGTTTGAATAAAAATTCATTATGTGAATAAAAAATCAAAATGGAATTCATTTGTAAAGAGTGAAAACATAACTAATGAACAGAGGAAATGTTAGTTTAGTGCTCAATCGATAGAATAGAAGTAATACTAGTGAAATAGCTAAGAATTTGGTCAACTGGAATAATGTAATTGGCCTAAAATGGGAGTCAAAGTCGGCAAAATTGCCGATGCGTAAATATCACTGACACATCAAAATTCGCGAGAGCATAATTTCGTAAATTTTCAATCAAATTTCGTACTTTTTGTTTTATTACCTTCAGAAAAATATTCTCTACCATTTCATAAGAAAAAATAAGCAATTTTTCTTTTTTTAAATTCTTGGACACTGGCACACCCCTTCCAAAAATGGCCTTGGACCCTGAAAGGGTTAATACAATTCAATGTGAAAAATTTTTATAAGTAATGTAAAAACCGCATCACTCCAAGCCAAATAAATGATTACTGCAAGTCAAATAGTTCATAGACTAGAGCAGTTTTGTGATTAAATAAAATAACTATCCACCAACAAGTCTAGATGGCCTGCGAGAGACTGGCCATGCAGACTGGTGGGTGGATAGAGACATAGTGGATACAATTACTAAAGTGATATAACTAATAGACGATTGCATTTTGGGAGGACTGTCATACAGATTTACCTTTTACCTACTCGTGCACCTGGGCCTGGTAAATTACTACTATCATTATCATTGTGATTGTTATGGCTGTTGTTGGCAGCCCACAGTCCACAATTCCATCACAGAATGGATGAGGTACTAAACCAGTTTACTCTTCTACACCATCACTCTTACTCCAGTAATATTAATGATATATAAACCACGGTATGGGCGGGAATTGAACTTGCGGCTAGTCCGAACTCACGCGAGTTCAATCCCCGCCCATACTGTGGTTTGTTTGCAATCGTGTCATTATGATTTCACGAGTCATGATGACGGCTTTGAGGGGACTTAAGCTATAGTTCGTCACAGCCACACGGGCGGGAGATTCATCTGTAAAAACTTGCATTTGTGGCCACAGTGGTGCCTATGCTAACCTTCCTATGGTGTATAAATATACCTGGTTGGATGAATCTTATTGTAGCCAGCTGGCCCAGTGGTTAACGCGCCAGTCTGAAGTTTTACGACTCGCTAGCTGCGAGTTCAATCCTCACCCATACCCTGGTTTGTTTGCAATCGTGTAAATACAATTTCCGGAGTCATTTCTGATACATGCTGGTAGCAGGCTGGATGATCAAGGTCTGTGGATGTTGACAGTGCTTCTCTTTGTGCCTATGGCTTTCCTACTTTTCATTGGGTGTGTTTTACACTTCGTCCCATATCCCTAAGGTTGTTAAGAGTAGTGTGCAGATTTGGACTAAGCCCTCCCATATCTTTGTACATTATCATGTAGTAAATTAGACACGTACAACACTTGGGTATCTTTACTGTGGAAAAGTTTCGCCACACAGCGGCAAAACGCTTCCACAATATAGATACCTAGGTGTTGCACGTGTGTGTAATTTATCAACCTGTCAGTTCTCTGAACCATTTACGTATCTACATGATAATTGTACTTATGTGTACCTAAATAGATTTACTCATACATGCACAAGGAGCCAGTGGAACACTGCCCTTAGGATTCAAATAGTATGGTATGAAAGATATATTTCACAAATCCATCACAGAGAATGACCCTTGGCAGCACAGGAATACTTTTTGAAAGATCAGAATACCTTTAGCGAGTTAATTAATGGTATCTCAATGCAACATCTTCAACCTAACACTGACACAATCTACAATACTTCGAATTCTCTTTAATTTTACAAAAAAATTAATTAGGACAAAACAATGATTAGAGATGGCTTTCTTTCATTACCAAAAATTCAACTTACCAGTTTCATGGCCTCAATTCCTGCTTCATACATCTTCTTTCCTTTGTCAGTTTCTTGTTCCTCCTCAGGCAAAATCAAAAAATTATGAAATTCTTTAAAGCCTATACTCTGAAAAATCCCCTTGGTGTAGTCTGGGGCTTCTCCATCCTTCAGGCGCTTGGCATTGTATGAAGCATGGAAGTCCTTTAACTCCTTGAGGAGACCCCGCTCTATCATCTCATCCACTCGATCATCCAAACGTTTATTAAGGACCTCCTGTAAATAACTCTGTATTAACACAATTTTATATACAGTAGAATTCAGAAATAATGAAGTTTTTTAAAGGCAGATTTTTCCCTACAGTATATATTCAATTATTCACAGTTAATGATAGATGAGTTTTATCAGAAGATTGAAAATCTAGAGGAAAATCATATTTTATATATGTATACAATCCGTTTCATTTTGTATACTACTATACAGTATGAATTTAATTTACTGTACTATACCAATTACATGTACAGTACTGTACAATATTTGGCAAGTTAATTTGCATCAATAACTTAGTAAATAATAAGTAACAAAACCAAGGAATAGTTTGTGTTGTAACATGCATTATAACAGCCCATGTCTATGTGGGCCTGCTGGCTACCAGCCCAACAACCTGATTGATTAGGCAGTCTAACAAAGAAGTCTGACCTCAGGTCAGACTGCAAGGGTAGAAAAAAACTTGAAACCAGTCCCAGGCATGTCCCAGGTATAACTTTTAATGGTTCCAGGTAGCAAGGCCCCAAAGCCTGGGTAAGACTAGGCATGCAATTTTTTTTTTAACCTGTGATTTACCTGTGGCTTGTTTCAGGAGCTTTTCTATCTCCACAACCCAGCCCTGGGCCAGAATTCCCTGTTGATCGACTAGGCTGTTGCTGTTAGGGGCCTGCAGACCCACATATCCATCACAGCTTGGTTGATCAGGCATGCATAGGAAAGTATATAATGAATATATGCATTAGCTTTCAAGATTTACCTGTCATCTTGCATGTTCAAGAGACAGACAAAATCAATAATCCTGCCAGAGAGCAAAATTGAACAGGCTTCCATTTTACACTTGCATGGCAGGAAGGTAGTACTGTACCTGTCTGGATAGTTGCTGTCTGCCAACCTACTAGAACTTGGTATGGGCTGACCTGCTGGCATGTGACCCAGACGATGGCAGTGTTGGGGTACCTGAGACCGCCCCCGAGTCTGGAGCCTCCATGTTGTTGCTGCTGCAGCTCGAGTAACTGACTGTGGCACTGCCCTGTCTGCTCCCACACCTGCAGTGACCTGTCACAAAACACCTGTTAATACTGAGTGTGACAGAGAGAGACACAGACAGACAAATAATATTCTAAATCACATTCTCTCTGGACTACAATATTGCTATACACTAACAGTTATTTGTGGTTATAGTAATCACAGATCTGGATACTACACAGAGAACCTTCGCTGTCCATAATTTCAATCACTTAAATTATTGAGAATACCCCATGTCCCTCAGACTGTTTTCCTGGCATACAGGTGATACCTTTACCCAAGACCAGGCAAACACCAGGCTTGCCTGGTCAACCAAGCTGTTGCTGCTGGTGGCCTGTTGGCCCACACATCAATCACATACTAGCTGACCTGGCACCTAGTGAAGATACTCGTTTAGTTTCCTCTTGAAGAATTACACACTTGTTCCAACAGTGTTTCTGATATCTTCTGGTAATATGTTGAATGGTCTGGGGCCTCAGACGTTGATACAGTGTTAATAATAATAATAATAATAATAATAATAATTATTCATTTCAACAAGATACAATGTCTGTACAAAGGTGAATGACATTTAGGTGTGCATGCAAAAAGCCCTTAATATGCAGAGCATTTTGGGCAAAGCATTCCTTATTTATAGTGCTCACTGCATCCCTGCTTCTCACTGGGTTTATTTTGCACTCGCTCCCATCTCTCACTCCAGGAAAAAACTGGAGGAATTGGTTCTAAATCTGCACAGTGATTTTACTCCATATAAGAGGAGGCTCAAAAACAGTGTAAAATACCTTCAATGAAAAGCTGGAGTGAAACAAGTACAATGAGAAAAAAAAGAAAGGTAACACCAAGATTATCCAATACCTTCCCTTCACATACAAGGGGTATAACCTGCCCCTACCTTCAAGAGGAAATATGACAGGTTCCACCAGGCAATTTCTGATCAGCCAGGCTTTGGTGTTTATGTTAGACTATGTGCTGCTAGCATCAATAGCCTGACTAATCAAGCCATCAACCAGGAGACATAGTCTAGGATGTTTTCAGGAATCAACACTCCTGCAATCCAATTCTAGACCAGGTCTCCTGATCAACCAGGCTGTTACTGCTGCCCCTTTCCCCACAGTCCATTGTATAAACCACAGCCCAGCTGCTCAGGAACTCTTGCCTCTCCAGAATACACATATCCAGTTCTTTGAGGCATTCACGGTAATTTAAATGCATTACTTTATCTATGCAAGCAGTAAACACACTGTACTTATTCCAGCTCTGATATCTTACCCTCCTTGAATGCTGTCAACAACAAGCAGGACTCCAAGCAAGAGAACATTTGTGTGTATTATTTTCCTTCTATGGGCCTGTAGTGACCCTCTTATGTTTTGTATACAAATTTCCGTCATTTTCCGTAATTTTTTTCATATTCGAGTAAATGGAATTTGTCCCTATTGACTATCATATTATCAGTGACCCCTACAGAAGTGACTCATGATCATTTTTGTGTCGTCTGCAAAGGATGATACCAAGCTGTGGTTTGTGTTTAGTTCACTACTACAAGCTCCAGCTTTGTGGTCTGACACCACTACAAGATCACCTGTGAAGAGTAACTTACACCAACACAAATTCAGATGCGAGGCATATATGACAGCCACAAGCTCAGGAATAACCGACACTGGAACCTGGGTAGGGAGGGAAGAGGGAGCAAGATGATATATGATGAAAAATATCTCCAATGAAAAGCAGGGATATGATGAGCATACCAAGAAGGAACTCGATAAAGGTAAAGAGACCAAGACTCTTCAACATCCTCCCTTCATATGTAAGGAGAATTACCAGGCTCCTGGCTAGTTTTTCAAGTCAGTTCCTTATCAGCCTGGCTGTGGTGCATACATTGGTTTACATGCAGTTGCCAACAACAGCCTGGTGGATCATGCCAGTAACAGGGTAGATCTGGTCAGTAACCGGGTTGCGGGGGTCAGTAACCCCGTAATCGACTGCAGGTAACACGGAAGGCTGGGGTAAGATACGCCACTAAGAGGAGGAGGGGTAAGATACTCCACTTGAAAAGGAGGAAGGCGGGGGGGATGGCCTCATGCACTTCAGCATGCAAAATGAGCGAGGCAGCTTCTCCCCCTTCCACCCCAGGCTCGCCCTCACCTGCATCGACCTGTCATGCACACCCTCAGAACGTCAACACTCACTCCCTACCTACATACCACTCGCCATCAATTATATATATATACTATATATATATTATATATATATATTTATTTCATGGTGAGAGAACAGTATAGCTACATGCTTCCTCCCTCCTTTGCAATGCCTCTCTTCAGTATGTGAGTGTGCGTGGAAAAAAGAGTGGGTGTGTGCGAGTGAGAGTGGAAGTATGAGTGGGTTGTTATTGGCTGGTGGGGGTGCGTGCGTACTAGCCTAAATGAACGAGAGTAGCTTAACAATATTTCCAACATGGTTGGATATAAAGATATCAATGTGTTGCACATGTGTCTTATTCATCAACTGGTCGTTATTATATACCATTAACAAATAAAAACCAGCCTAATTTTGCCTGGAGCGCTTCAGTCATTTCCTGCTATCTCCATCTTTTTCTATAGTCTTCGCTGATTGATCCCTGGTCTCCAGGCCTTACCATAGCTAAACTTAAAACTGTGTAGTGTTTGCCTTCCCCACCCACGAGCACACAAAAATGCTATATAGCGTCCTTGTGGCTCATCTGTCTTTAGCTGTCAGGTATCACCATGTTGGTGACCTGCTGTCTCTCACAGCCTGGTTGATTTGACACATACCTGAGGTACCTTTATACCTTAGATGAGTTCCAAGTGTCTCCTACTCCCGGACCCAGGCTATAGGCTAGGTTCGTCTGGTAATGATCAAATTTCTGCTTTAAAATTTCTACAACTGTTCCGGCAATATTTGTACCTGTCGGTAGCAGGTTAAATAGTCGAGGTCCAAGCACATTGTACCCATGCCTCCCTGGCTTTTCAACGGTTTATTTAACACTTCCAAGCGAAAAGGATATGATTGAGGTGTATAAATGGAAAACAGGAATTAATAAAGGGAATGTAAATAGCGTGCTAAAAATATCTAGTATTGACAGGACTCGCAACAATGGTTTTAAGTTGGGAAAAATTCAGATTCAGGAAGGATATAGGAAAGCACTGGATTGGGAATAGAGTTGTGGATGAGTGGAACAAACTCCTGAGTACCGTCATAGAAGCTAAGACATTGTGTAGTTTTAAAAAGAGGTTGGATAAATACATGAGTGGGTGTGGGTGGGTGTGAGTTGGACCTGACTAGCTTGTGCTATTAAGTCAGATGCCGTGCTCCTCCCTTAAGTGAATGTGACTTACCTGAACAGGTGAAGGCATTGGCTCAAGTCGGTGGGAGAATTGGACTTGCCTCGCATGGGCCAGTAGGCCTGATGCAGTGTTCCTTCTTATGTTTTTATATCTGTCACTCAGTGTAGTTACGGTAGTGTGCAAATTTGGAACTAGGCGACCGTGTACCTTTCAAGTACTGTATATATTATCAGGTATTTCTCTCCTCTTCGCTCGAGAGTACATTGAAAGTAATTTTGAGGCATTTTGTTGATTCTGTGTGCCAATTTACAATTCTTGTAAATAACGGCTAAAATAAAAGGCTTACGAACGCACAAGTGAATAAAATCAATATTTTCAAAGTGCAAACAATTATTACAAAAAAACAGGAGACATTTCTTTTACCACTTATGCCTTAAATGCAGAGCGTTTGAGGCAGAAGTGGTGAGAACGTGAGCGGTGGGGAGGAGTACTATGTGGGTGGGTTGGGGGGTAAGAGGAAAGTGTAGGGTGGGGGGGGGACAGTATTAAAGGGGAGATGGCATTACAAGTGAGAGGAGCGGCAGAGGCGAGGAGAGGAAAGAGAGAACAAGGATACGCATTACGCAGGAGGCGGGGCAGTAGAGAGGAAGGGGGCACAGCTCCCTCACCTGTCGAGTTGTATAACACGACATTACCCCCCACTTCTCTCACGCCCACCATGCGTCTCCCTCCCATGTCCTCTTAAGCATATTTTTCCCTTCCTCCTTCCCAATCCATCTTAAGTGAACGTGGATATACAAGACTTTAAAAGAGAGAGATAAGGCTAACGCGCGTCAATGAAGACACCTCTGATATAACTTTTTATCTGCTCTTTAAGTGGTCCCAAACATGGGATCTGCTAGCCTTGTCAATGAGGCTGTTGGTGCTAGCTGTATGCACTCCAACTCAAAGTCATCACAGCCCGGTTGGTCAAAAATTGACTTTTGGCAACTTAACCGGTTCCCTTTTAGTGATTGTTCGGGATCTGTTGGCAATTCCACCGTGTATCAAGGGCGTGGGACAGTCTTTGGTCCCTTCACACTGTCACCTCTTGTTGCCCCTGCTGTTCACTGAGGGGGAAGGTGTTCTGCACTCTCTAGAAAGGCGTAGAATTAGGGGGGATATGATTGAGGTGTATAAATGGAAAACAGGAATAAATAAAGGGGATGTAAATAGCGTGCTAAAAATATCTAGTATTGACAGGACTCGCAGCAATGGCTTTAAGTTGGATAAATTCAGATTCAGGAAGGATATAGGAAAGCAATGGTTTGGTAATAGAGTTGTCGATGAGTGGAACAAACTCCCGAGTACAGTTATAGAGACTAAAACGTTGTGTAGTTTTAAAAATAGGCTAAATAAATATATGAGTGGGTGCGGGTGGGTGTGAGTTGGTCCTGACTAGCTTGTGCTACTAGGTCAGATGCCGTGCTCCTTCCTTAAGTGCATGTAACCTGTCCTGGCTGGGTCGGGGCATTGGCTTAAGCCGGTGGGAGACTTGGACTTGCCTCGCATGGGCCAGTAGGCCTGCTGCAGTGTTCCTTCTTTCTTATGTTCTTATGTCTGTGGAGCATCTTGCTCTCCAAGGAAGTCTTGTCAGTGTGCAGACTTGTGACCAATCTCTCTAGAATTTTCCAACGTGTAAATAATGATGCACATTAAAGTGTCTGTAAGTAATGTAATCCCAGAGCTACAGGGAACACCTTCCCTGTAATCCCAGAGCTACAGGGAACACCTTCCCTGTAATCCCAGAGCTACAGGGAACACCTTCCCTGTAATCCCAGAGCTACAGGAACACCTTCCCTGTAATCCCAGAGCTACAGGGAACACCTTCCCTGTAATCCCAGAGCTACAGGGAACACCTTCCCTGTAATCCCAGAGCTACAGGGAACACCTTCCCTGTAATCCCAGAGCTACAGGGAACACCTTCCCTGTAATCCCAGAGCTACAGGGAACACCTTCCCTGTAATCCCAGAGCTACAGGGAACACCTTCCCTGTAATCCCAGAGCTACAGGGAACACCTTCCCTGTAATCCCAGAGCTACAGGGAACACCTTCCCTGTAATCCCAGAGCTACAGGGAACACCTTTCCCCTGTAATCCCAGAGCTACAGGGAACACCTTCCCTGTAATCCCAGAGCTGCAGGGAACACCTTCCCTGTAATCCCAGAGCTGCAGGGAACACCTTCCCTGTAATCCCAGAGCTGCAGGGAACACCTTCCCTGTAATCCCAGAGCTGCAGGGAACACCTTCCCTGTAATCCCAGAGCTGCAGGGAACACCTTCCCTGTAATCCCAGAGCTGCAGGGAACACCTTCCCTGTAATCCCAGAGCTACAGGGAACACCTTCCCTGTAATCCCAGAGCTACAGGGAACACCTTCCCTGTAATCCCAGAGCTGCAGGGAACACCTTCCCTGTAATCCCAGAGCTACTGGGAACACCTTCCCTGTAATCCCAGAGCTGCAGGGAACACCTTCCCTGTAATCCCAGAGCTGCAGGGAACACCTTCCCTGTAATCCCAGAGCTGCAGGGAACACCTTCCCTGTAATCCCAGAGCTGCAGGGAACACCTTCCCTGTAATCCCAGAGCTGCAGGGAACACCTTCCCTGTAATCCCAGAGTTGCAGGGAACACCTTCCCTATAATCACAGTGCAACAGGGAACAACATTCCTGTAATATAATCTCAGGTCTTTTCTGGCTGCCATGAGAGGATAGAAACCCACGTGTTCCACACACACTAGTGCTGGAGGATTACTGCGAATCGTGTGGAGTGCTTCCAGGAAGATATAACCTGTGACTTATCTGTGACAGGTTTCAAGGGTTGCAGCCTGGTCTGACAACACACTTCCTCAGTGACGGCCTCCAGAGAACACAGACGTCACAACCTTACCTTTAAATATACCTCAGATGGGTTTTGAGGTTTATTTTTTGTTGTTTACTCCCGTAGCCTGCCTTTGGGCTAAGCTTATCTGGTGCTTGCTTGGCCAAGGCACTGTTGGTGCTGGCGGCCTACTGGTCCACACATCCCTCTCAGCCTGAGTGATCTGGCACTTTGCTGAGTAATGTTTGATACCTTCTGGTAAAGTGTTAAATAGTCTGGGTCCACGGATGTTGATGCAATGTTCCCGTATTGCGCCCATGGCGCCCCTGCCTTTCAATGGATTTTACATTTTCTTTTGTTTCTCCCCAGTATGTTGATAGTTTGATCTAGTACGTCCTGAAATAGCTTGTTCAGGTTCTGATTATATAACTTCTATATACTCTTAGAATATATACATGATGAGATGCAGCAGCAGAGCATTATTTCTATAAGGTAGTCAGAAGCTATACTCGTACCCACAATATGGAAAGATAAGTGTATACACGTAGAGCATCCATTAACTGATCATTTGGAGTGACGAAGGTTCTAGGACCGAAATGTATGCAATAAACATGTCTGAAGTCTGTGCACTTTTGCAGTGTCCTGCATCAGTATCGTTCCAGGAATGTGTTCCAACCATGCAAATCCAGGAATGTGTTCCAACCATGCAAATCGAGGAATGCGTTCCAACTTCTAACATCTGTCGTTGATATGTCGAGCCTTGGACTACGGATGTTGACGCAGTGAGGGGAACAGGGGTGCGGTGGGCACAATAAGGAAACACTATCAACATGCGTGGCCCCAGACTATTCAACATCTTGCTAGAAGATACCAGAAACATGGCTGGAACAAGTGTAGAAGTCTTCAAGAAAAAACTGGACAAGTATCTTCACCAGGTGCCAGATCAACCAGGCTGTGATGAATATGTGGGATAACGAGCCTCCAACAGCAACAGCCTGGTTGACCAGGCAAGCACCAGACGAGCCTGACCCATGGCCGGGCTCCGAGAATAGCGAGACTCGAAACTCATCAAAGGTACATCAAAGGTCAGCTATATCCATGGCCATTTTTACATATTCTTGGGCCAGAAAAAACAAACAATCCTGCCATAATTCTAAACATTAAACAGGCTACCATCTCACGCCTAAATGAAAGAAATATAGTACCTCCGGGGATGGCTGGTGCCTAGCAACCTACTATCTGGGACGGTGCCAGAGAGCGCCTCACGCAGGTGAGGCTCTCTCTGGCACCGTCCAGCCTCCGCCTGCCTGCCTGACGAGCAGTGCAAGGTAGTATTGATTGTAGCCGCTGGCACGGATGGATGCGCTTCCTGGTAACAATGTCAACACCGTGGTCTTTTACTCGAGGTTATTTCCTCCAAATCAAATGAGTTACTCGTTTCTCAATGTAGTAGTTACCTGTAGTCAATTCTGGGATACCTCTGATAAACCTTCAAAGGATTTCCAGCGTTTTCCCACTCCCACAGCCAGGCTCTGGTCCAGTCTTGTCAGTGCCCCCGTGGCCCAATTCTAAATCAGGCCTCCTGGTTGATGACCTGATTAATTGGGCTATTGGTACTGGCATCAAACAATCTAACGTAGGCACCACAGCCTGGCTGATCAGGAACTAACCTGAGGCCTTAAGAAGCTCCCTCTTGAAGGCAACTAGTGGGTCTGTTGGTTTATCCTCCAGACAGTTTCTGATCAGCCATGTTGTGGTGATTGCACTGGACTGTGGTGCTATCTCCTTAATATCTTTAAATGGTTAGGCCAGCAACCAGGAAGCTCGACCAAAGACTGGGCCGTGGAGGCGATGACCCCCATAAAAATAAACTAGTAATCTACCTGTAGGGTGTTCCGGGGGTCAACGTCCCCGGAACACCCTCGTCTACTGGTAGATAAGACCTACCTGCCCCAATTTTCGCTGTAACTACTTATGATCAAGTGCAGGGGGCCCTGCCTCCATGACCTTGTCCCAAACCAGGCCTCCTGATTGACGGCCTGAACATTATTTTGCTTGGTCACTTAACTTTAATACCTGGAGGGTGTTCCAGGGGTCACTGGACCAGGCCTCGAGGTGAATCAGGGCCTAACAATTAACACAATGTAGAAAATGCCCTACTGGCAGAGTATTCCATTGGTAAATTCAGATGAACAGCACACAAACGAATATTAAGACTGACATTTTTAACTTAAACAAGCAAACAGTAGAACCGACCAAACCTGAAAATACATTTGACCATATATTTACAAACAAGGATCTGGAACGAAATACAACTGTTTCGTGCACATCACACTTGGACTACAACACAAGTTCAGACCTGAAGCAAAACAAAATTTACATGTGTAAGTGGGACACACTATGTACCTTGAGACTGACTGATTCGTATGGATGTTGCTAACTAACCTTTTGCTTATGTTTGATGTAGTGGACTCTTTGTAGATTCAAGAGGTTTGCTTCTGAATATTAAGTTATGTGCGGACCTGGTATATAAGGCATGTGCCAAGCTTTGTAGACTTAATTCTAGGATGGACCGTCTTTAATTGCCTCATTGGTGTCTACACTGTAATTTGTGAACTTGGTATCTGACTAGATATCTGCGCGCACACGTACTGTATACACTTACAGTCGTAAGCGAGTAAGTTGCACACCTCACTATCTGTGCATTTAAAACTTATATATATATGTATCTTTTATATGATTATTCTGATCTTGGACTTCTTAATCATTATTTATGGCTTTATGAACTTACATTTGGCCTGCAAGTTGATTTGACTTACAAGGTATTATTTCAGTTATGTTCCATTACGTGACTTACTGTGAATATGTTTACAAGAAATCTTTATTCAGTAGATATAGGTAAATATTAACACTTCCTGTTCTACCAAATTTCTACATTATTGAAGCCAAATTTTTATTTAAAACCGTGAGATGGTTTGTTTACATGAAGTTCTGCTTTGGAAGTAGAAGCAGCCATGTCCTGCAGCTGAGTCCTAGGTAAAGATGGTGGAGGACTGAGAGGTTGTGGGAGAATTGGGTTAGGTTTACGGGAGACTGGGTGAGGTTGTGGAATGGGAGACACGCAGGGACGGGAAAAGCACAGCGGGGAAGGAGGGGGGAGGCTATGGCTGGTAGGGGCGGTACCCTTGACATTGTTTACACGTGGCGTAGATAACGGTAGTGGTGGTTGGTGGGCAATGGTGGATGGTGGGTAATGGTGGTGGTATCGGCGTGTACGCAAGGAGGCGGCGGCGTTAAAGGCGTGTGATCTATAGTGAGCAAAGATGAGGGTGCGGCGGTGTCTGAAGCAGCCCCGGTGGAGGTGGGTGAAGCAGCCCCGGTGGAGGTGGGTGAAGCAGCCCCGGTGGAGGTGGGTGAAGCAGCCCCGGTGGAGGTGGGTGAAGCAGCCCCGGTGGAGGTGGGTGAAGCAGCCCCGGTGGAGGTGGGTGAAGCAGCCCCGGTGGAGGTGGGTGAAGCAGCCCCGGTGGAGGTGGGTGAAGCAGCCCGGTGGAGGTGGGTGAAGCAGCCCGGTGGAGGTGGGTGAAGCAGCCACGGTGGAGGTGGGTGAAGCAGCCACGGTGGAGGTGGGTGAAGCAGCCACGGTGGAGGTGGGTGAAGCAGCCACGGTGGAGGTGGGTGAAGCAGCCACGGTGGTGGGTTTTAAGAATACATAACCTCCCCTCCCTCCCTGCCTACAAACGCCAGCTATGAAAGAAGGTGCAGAATGTTACAAGGCTCCATGTGTTGAATAAGAGGTACCCACACACTCGTACGGGCGGGGTTCGAACCCGCGGTCAGAGTGTCTCAAAACTCCAGACTGTCGTTGGATGAATCTTATTGAAGCTAGCTGGCCCAGTGGCTTACGCGACGGTCTGGAGTTTTGAGACTCTGACCGCGGGTTCGAACCCCACCCGTGGTATGGTTTGTTTGCAATCGTGTAATTACGATTTCGTGAGTCAAATAAGAGAATGTATCAACATCCGTGGCCCCAGATTATTCAACATCTTACCAGAAAATATTAGAAACACTGCTGGGACAAGTGTAGAAGTCTTCAAGAGGAAATTGGATAAGCATCTTTACCAGGTGCCAGATCAACAAGGCTGTGATGGATATGTGGGGCAGCGGGCCTCCAGCAACAACACTGGAACACTATACAATGTAAGCAAAACCACACTACAGAAGGACAATGTGAAGACTGTTGAAGTATATACAAAAGACGAGGTAATCAGTCCCTCAGTCTTTGAGTTGAAGAGCATCGTAGTCGTGAAGAATCTGAAGCACTGTAGCTTGGCGCTTATATACTGGCGTCAGGTGAAGGGCGTTCAGCAGACGTAGGCATTGTCAATACAAAAGGAAAGGTAAAAGGAAGGAGCTTCGTTTAATTACACAAGAAACACTACGGTTCAAACAACACATCATTAATATCACAAATATATAATAGACGGGATAACAAGAAACTTCAGAAGCTTAGCTAAGCTAATAACTTAAAGTTGCAACAACGGGCCCTATTTCGGGCTGGCGAAACTTGAACACTGAAAATATAACTTTCACCAAGTAGCTGAAGGATACCTGAAGGGACCAACGGCTTGGTCCCAGACCAGGCCTCCCGGTGATCAAGGTCTGATGAACCAATCTATTATTGCTAACCACACGCAGACCAACTTACGAACCACAGCCAATATATTCAAACTCCTAAATCCTCAACAACAACAACAACAAAGTGCGCCTTAGACCACAGACGAGCAAGATATCACTATTTACACCTGGGAAATACCGGAGAAACTGGTACCAAATCTGCACCCTGACATAATTCTTACGCGAGCGGAGAGGATGTTGCACGACGATGCAACATTAAAAATCAGTGATGCAACAAGTACACAGAGGACTAAGAATTTAGGATCTAAGATTTGAAACTTTCTCCAACCACTGGAAAAAAGAGCCAACATACACCTGTCTTCAAGAGGGTATGGGAACGCTGGAACACGATGGGATGAAGAGACAGGTCTACCTGGAGTCTACCTAACATGTGTTTAAAGGATCAAGGCCCTCATGGCCAGGTCCCACCAGACCATTCTGGCCCATGGCCGGGCTCCGGGACTAGAAAGACAAACTCAAAGGTATGTCAAAGGTTAGGCCTCCCTACGCATCAAGGACTGATGAAGTAAGGTGTTGGTGCTTGCCGCACGAAGTCTCTCACAAGGTATATAAGAACATAAGAACATAAGAAAGAAGGAACACTGCAGCAGGCCTACTGGCCCATGCGAGGCAGGTCCAAGTCTCCCGCCGGCTTAAGCCAATGCCCTGACCCAGCCAGGTCAGGTTACATTCACTTAAGGAAGGAGCACGGCATCTGACCTAGTAGCACAAGCTAGTCAGGTACAACTCACACCCACCCTCACCCACTCATATATTTATCTAGCCTATTTTAAAACTACACAACGTTTTAGCCTCTATAACTGTACTCGGGAGTTTGTTCCACTCATCGACAACTCTATTACCAAACCAATGCTTTCCTATATCCCTTCTGAATCTGAATTTATCCAACTTAAAGCCATTGCTTCGAGTCCTGTCAATACAAGATATTTTTAGCACGCTATTTACATCCCCTTTATTTATTCCTGTTTTCCATTTATATACCTCAATCATATCCCCCCTAATTCTACGCCTTTCTAGAGAGTGCAGATTCAGGGCCCTCAGTCTATCCTCATAGGGAAGATTTCTGATACATGGAATCAACTTAGTCATCCTCCTTTGTACGTTTTCCAGAGCATTTATATCCATTCTGTAATACGGTGACCAAAACTGTGCAGCATAATCTAGATGAGGCCTAACCAAGGATATATAGAGTTGAAGAACAACCTGAGGACTCCTATTATTTATGCTTCTTGATATGAAGCCAAGGATTCTGTTTGCTTTATTGCGAACACTTATGCACTGCTGTCTTGGTTTTAGATTACTGCTAACCAGAACTCCTAAATCCTTTTCGCAATCAGTAGTATTAAGATCTACATTATTTAGTTTATATGTGGCATGGTTATTGTCCTGTCCAATATTTAGAACTTTGCATTTATCTATATTAAACTGCATCTGCCACTTCTCCGACCACTGCATCAGTCTATTCAAATCTTCCTGGAGTGCTCTAATGTCCTCATTTGAATGAATTGGACGGCCTATTTTGGTGTCATCGGCAAACTTGCTTATGTCGCTATTTATTCCCTCATCTATGTCGTTTATGTAGATTGTGAACAACAAGGGGCCCAATACTGACCCCTGTGGAACACCACTTGTGACGCTTCCCCACTCTGATTTCTCCCCATTTATGCAAACTCTCTGCTGCCTATTTGTCAACCATGCCTCTATCCAGGAAAAAAATTCTCCTCCTATTCCGTGTGCCTTAATTTTCCTCAATAGTCTCTGATGTGGGACTCTATCAAAAGCCTTACTGAAGTCCATATACACAATATCATATTCATTACCATGATCTACCTCCTCAAATACCTTAGTGAAAAAGTTATTAAATTTGTAAGGCAGGAACGTCCTTTTGTAAAACCGTGCTGAGATTCGTTGATTAATTTATGCTTTTCAAGATGGCTGCGAATTGCCTCGGCAATTATTGATTCCATAAATTTTCCCACTATTGAGGTTAGGCTTATTGGTCTATAGTTCGAAGCTAAGGACCTGTCTCCTGCTTTGAAAATAGGTATTACATTTGCAATTTTCCACTTATCTGGCACCATGCCAGTTTGCAGTGATATGTTGAAAAGATTAGCCATAGGTTTGCTAAGCTCCTCTTTACATTCCTTTAGAACCCTTGCATACAGTTCATCAGGGCCTGGGGATTTGTTAGGTTTTAATTTATCTATTTGTCTAAGGACCATGTCACTTGTGACCCTGATCGTGCATAGTTTACTATCGTCCTGGTCTACATAATTTATTATTTCTGGAATATCGCTATTATCTTCCTGTGTAAAAACTGAGAGGAAGTAAGTGTTAAAAATTCTACACATTTCCTTATCACTGACCGTGAGCTGACCTGAGTAACTTTTGAGTGGGCCTATCTTGTCCCTAATCTTACTTCTGTATACCTGAAAAATCCTTTTGGGTTAGTTTTCGATTCTCTTGCAACTTTAACCTCATAGTCTCTTTTGCTTTTCTTATTCCCTTTTTTTATTTCTCTCTTTAACTGAATATATTGATTACTTAATTGCCCTCTCCTCTTTTGATTCGCCTATATATGCCTCTCTTTTGACCAATGAGATGTTTTAATCTATTGTTCATCCATTTAGGATCATTTTTTTTGATCTGATTTCCTGATAGGAACATAAGTTGTCTGAGCAGCTAGAACTATTCTCTGGAAAACGTCATATTGGCAATCACCACCTACCTGACCCACTGTCAGGTCATTCCAGTTCAGCCCACCCAGGTAATTTTTCAGTCCTATGAAATCAGCCAGGCGGAAGTCAGGGACAGAGACTTGATTGTCATTATTAGGGTAATTCCATGATATATTAAAACTGAGTGATTTGTGATCACTTTCCCCAAGCTCATCATTAACCTCAAGATTATTAATTAGCGATTCCCTGCTGGCAAGAACCAAGTCTAGCAGGTTATTTCCTCTAGTTGGTTCTGTCACCAACTGTTTCAAAAAACAATCCTGAATCGTATCAAGAAAGTCACTTGACTCTAAATTTCCTGTCAAATTGCTCCAGTCAATTTGTCTAAAGTTGAAATCTCCCATCAGCACAACATTTTCATGTGTAGATGCCTTACGAATTTCATCCCATAGAAGTTTACTGCACTCCCTATCAAGATTTGGGGGCCTGTAAATCACACCCAAAATAATCAGGCACTGACTGGACTGTTGACCAACTTTTCGCTCTGTATAGAGCTTTATCAAGCCAATGTTGTCATAATAAAATCTGGCCTGCACCTGTCTTTTCTTTATTACTGTATGACCATTATTATTACTCATTACTGTAGGCAGTTGACTGCTGTATCCACACCTGTACTATACATAAAACCCACCCAAATTTCGAAAGGCCATGTAGGAGGAGGTAGGCAAAACAGGTCAAAGGTAAGATGGGCAAACTTTAAAGGAATGGAGGGCAGGTGGATGAATTTAAAAGGCTAAAAGGGGGTTAACGTAAGGTAAGCCAGGATTAAGAATCTAGAGGGATGTAGTAAGAGATCAAATGACTGCAGGAGCTCTGAGTGGAGCCTGGAGGAGATTTTTCATTCATAATGTAATTTTGGTTTGCAAAAGGAGGATTTATGAGTTTTAAAAAGAAATTTAGGGGAGGGGGAAAGATGGCGGTTCAAAATTCGTAGAAATACAGGTTCAGAACCTGAATTTCTAGAATGTTCTAGAGGGTAAAAAAAAATGGAAACCTCGAAGCCAGGAGAATAAATCCAGCAGCATCCAACGAAAAGGTGGGGCCAGGAGCTGAGCATCAATCCTTACAACCACATAGGTGAGTACACATGCTGAAGCCATTGTGTAGGAAGCACAATTCAACTTTCAAATATAATTACTAGGCTGGTAGACAGCAACCACACAGGTAGGACCTACCATCCCTTATACTAACTGTATACCTCTGATAAAATGAGTTGCTACTCGCAGCCCGGTCCTGAGCCAAGCTTGTCTGCTGCTTGACTGGTCTACCTTGAAGACGTCTACACTTGTTCCAGCAGTGTTTGATATCTTCTGACGAGGTTTAAAAGTCTGGGACCGCCTCTGTTGAGACTATGTTCTCTTATTGTTCCCTCAGCGACCCTACCTTTCACTGGCTTTATTCTACACATTCTCCCATCTCTCTTACTCTAGTACGTTATGGTAGTATGCAGACTTGGAACTAGGCCCTAAAGTACTCTCCACGTATATATTCACTCACTCAACTCAACGAGTACATATTTAGGACTGAGGTATTCCCATTAATTTACATGCTTTAGTGGCTCAATTCAGGCCATAAATTATCTCTATCCTTGGCATCTCTCCTGCCCTGAAACGAGTTGTCAACACTGAACAGTACTCCAAGCCAGAGAGCACAAGCGGTTTGAACAGTCAAGTCACCACTGGCCTTATTTCCCTTGTCCTGAAAGTTCTCATTTTTCCTGGCTGTCATGACATTTGTTTTATTATTTAAAATAAAAGTTCTCTGACATCATTATATCCAGATTCTTCGCATGTTCCTTTTCCATATCTAAACAGTCGA
>WNWK01003581.1:0-17500 GCA_009830355.1 Cherax destructor
CCCCGGGTGACCGGAGAGGATTGGGACATCCCCAGGCGATCCAGATTCCATGGCAAACTACACCACCGCCAAGAACCTCAACGGAATGGGAATGGACCACGGTACCCTTCCCCCTACCTAGGAACTAGAATGCCTGTGGAGAGAAGCTCCCAGGGTAAAATGGGAAGGAAATAAGGGAGGGATGAGGAGGAGGGGGAGGAGGAAAGGGAAAGGGAGGATGGGGAAGATGGGAAAGGGGAGGGGATTCGGGGGTAATTAGGTTCGGTCTGAGGAAGAAGACCAAAAGGTCCAATTCCTCAGACCGATAGCCTCTTTACCTCGTCAAGGAGCCCCCCTTAAAGAGGGGCATTAAAATAAAAAAAGGGAAGTAACCCCAGATAAGGACTTCTTACCTTCCAAACACTAACCCCTCCCCCTGTCCTCCTCCCTATCTTCCAGATGCCAGCAACTCTCTTCAATAAAGGTAAGTAAATGTTATATAAAGTAATAAATTTATAATTAAACATTTAAAATATCTATTTATAATTTTGTATGTAAAAGTATAGTTAATCTTCACAAAATTAATTTTTTGTGAATATTTTTGGGTGTCTGGAACGGATTAATTGTATTTACATTATTTCTTATTGGAAATAAGGTTTCGACTTTCGAAGTTTTCGAGTTAAGGTCTAGCTCCTGGAACGGATTATGACCGAAAGTCGAGGGACCACTGTACCTCTGCAGTTCATGTAAAAAATACAGTGGAACCTCTGGTCATGAATGCTTTCGAACACGAACATATCGGTTCACGACCAAAAAATTAGCCAAATTTTTGCATCTAGTCACAAACACACAATCGGGTGCTGAACAAACACAGATGAGCCAATTTTCACATTCTGCGCCATTTTTTTTGAACACGCCCATTTTCCCCACTTACTGTTGTTGGTGTACACCTAACAAAGACCCTCGCCTTGTAGTCGGTCTCGGTCAGATGTGCATTCATTCGCTGTGAACTCAAGGATAAGGGATAAAGTACCATCCCCTTATTCCCTCCTGGGTACGTACTTATATTAGAGAAAACAGTGTAGTATAGTGCTAACTGTGATATACACTCGTAATATACCATAAAACTAAGCAAGTTTATTCAGGTATACACAAATACAGTTACACATAATATCATACATAGTAACATGTGTAGAGAACCTAGGATAACCCAAAAAAATTAGTGACTATTTTTTTTTTACACGCTCGTTTTCGTCGATTATCTCTTAAGCAATTCATAAATTACAGTAATTACAAGTGATAAATTTGGATTAGCAATGCTTTATCAGCAGGTAGTGCCCAAACAGCTTCTCACAGTGCCAGTACCCGGCTAGGTCTTGCCATATATGATTTTTGGTAAAAAAATTTTTTCAGTTGTTTGTTGGGCTATCTTATTGAAACTTGGGCAATGTATGATGGAAAGAAGCTTCTTAACATACACGAAAACAATAAATAAAACTTAAAAAAAAAAAAAAAAAAAATTGGGTCGCGACCAGAGTTTTGGAACGAATTATGGTTGTAACCAGAGGTTCCACCATAAACCTGTTTTGTTTACACTAATGTTTAACCCTTAACCCTTTCAGGGTCAGTGCCATACTAGTACGTTTTACGAGCAGGGGTCGGTGCCGTACTAGTACACGTAAATTCTAGCGGCCTCAAATTAAGTGGGGAAACGGCTGGTAGGCCTACATATGAAAGAATGGGTCTGTGTGGTCAGTGTGCGCAGTATAAAAAAATCCTGCAGCACACACTGCATAATGAGAAAAAAAAACTCCGACCGTTTTTTTTGTTTAAAACAGGGACTTTGCAGTCCATTTTCATATGTATTTATTGATGTATTCTCGTTTTCTTGGTCTCATTTGATAAAATGGAAGATATATTACAGAAATAGAGATGATTTTGATTGGTTTGACAATGACAAGTACCTTGAAATTGAGCTCAAAGTAGCGAAAATGTTCGATTTTAGCCGATGTTCAAGAGTAAACAAATCACACCATGTGTCCAAAACACATCAACTGGCAAGTCTAATATTCATGCACAAGTGCGCTGATATTATTTATACCATTTTTACAATGATGCAGTTGTATACATAACAGTAAATCTTCTATTTTTTTGTGAGAATAAAAATTCAAAATGGAAAGCAAAAGTAATGTAAGAGGGGCCTGGAGACGTGACTAATGAACAGAGAAGATGTTATTTTAGTGTTAGGAATGTCTGCCTTGTTTATTCTGGACCCTATTTTGAAATTGGCATCGTTCGAAATTTGTGTGAAATTTTCCAAATTGCCATTTTCTGACCACTATTTTGGGTAGTTGAAATTGGTAAATAGGCGGTTTCTTGTACTCAATCGATAGAAGAAATGGAGTTCTAGCGAAATAGCTATGATTTTAGTGGACTGGAACATTGGAATTGGCCAAAAATAGGGCTCAAAGTGGGCGAAATCGCCGATGCGTAAACATCTTTGAGACCAATAACTTCGCGAGAACATAATTCTGTAAGTTTTCATTCAAATTTCATACTTTTGGTGTCGTTATGATCGGAAAAAGATTCTCTATCATTTCATAAGAAAAAAATATTTTTTTTTTCCAAAAAAATTTCAACCCTGAGAACATGTTTCCGAGAAGGCCTGTGGACCCCCAAAGGGTTAAACATTAGTACACAAGTGCTGTGTCCAGTGTACTAATATGCACAATTTTTCGTACCTTCAAATCTGCCACGTACCAATCTTTTTGACCTTAGCACAACTTTTCAGGTCATCTTCAATCTATTTATACATTTAAAAAATCTAAGGCCCGGAGGGTGCACACAGTGTATCATGGTTAATTACACAAGTGATGACTGTGTCTGACGTACTAGTATGCCTAACTAGCAAATGTAAACAATGAAATCAGGAGCTGCTGCTTCCCTACTAGCAAACAGGGTGTGGAAGTGACACAAAGATGGCTTTTTCATTCTAAATTTATTACAATTTAATGATGCTAACAATGGAATTCAACCACAAAGCCCACTTAATATATATATTTAACCAGGTAAAAATCAAACGATGCGAATTAATTCTATACATTTTGAGTATTATTCTGAAGCAATTGTAATATTACAAGTATTCCTCATACATAGTGCTAGAAGATCAAACTATTAAAAAAAAAAAATCCAAGTGGAGTAATATTGGGCTAAGTATTTCCCCAGGTATGAAGTCCTAAAATATCATTAACATTTGTTACAGGGTTCTAGAAAAGATTATGTTGCAAAGACACCAACGGAGGGACTGTTATGGTAATAAATTGTAATATCAAAGATGGAACCCAGCCCATCACAGTCTGCCTGCTGCCTAGGTCAGGATGAAACTGAGTGGGCCTGCAACCTAGGCATGCACAGTTATAATAATAATATATCTTCATTTCTACAAGTACAAGGTATACAGGCCTAGCTGACATCAATGACATACTACTAGTATATAGACAGCTGCTTGTTATGCAGAGCATTTCAGGCAAATTAAGTCAGTTTTGTCCCAGGATGCGACCCACACCAGTCGACTAACACCCGGGTACCCATTTTACTAATGGGTGAACATGGACAACCGGTGTAAGGAAACATGCCCAGTGTTTCTACCCTCGCCCAGAATCGAACCCGGACCATCACTGTGTGAAGCGAGAGCTTTAGTCACCATGCCACAGGGAACCATAAGTTCAAAAGGGAAGTCATGTGCGGTGTGCCCCTAGTGTGGACAAGGAATGGTGCATATAAGGTACATAACATATAGTACTACACAAGTATTGCACCACTGACAATAAACATATCTAATATCATAAGATACTAGTGTAAATTGTTTTAAACATTAAAAGCAATTAAAAAACAGAAAAACAATCATATCTTGGCATTAATAAATTGTAAATATTGCTGATGCATTTCCACTGCTGTTGCTGCTGGGTGATCATTTTTCAACACCTTCAGCACACCATAAATTCATAAGTATTTATCAGATTCTGCTTGATTTAGTAACTTAATTCAGAAAAATACACTTTCATTTTATAAGAACTTATTTTTCAAAATCTTCCCCTTCCACACAGGAATTTTTATTTGGGGTGTGCCACAGTTTAAGGGTTAATTAAAGTTTTCAAGAGACAATGGCGAGTTAAAGGAGTATTGATGAATTACGTATTACATGATCTCTGTTGGTCTGGCAAAACTAGGAACCAAGTGTGCTGGAATATGTGTTGTACCTGTATGTGTGTGAGTCACAGCCAGGAGCTATGACTCAACCCCCTGCAACCATGTATAAGCACATGCTTGGCACCACGTGCCTAAGCCTGGTGCTGGTGGGCGAAGTTCAAACCTAGAGCCGGGTCCATGAGTGTGTGTTTCATTCTCACTTACTCAGCAAACCTACCATCAGCAGAACATCCTCCCCCCCCCCCCAACTCTCTCACTAGGTCTTGACCTGAAATGGGCTAGCAACCCACACATTCCCTCCAAAGATTATTATTATTCCACCAGTGACTAAAACCTTCTGGATATAAAAATGTTTAACATATGGTACCAAATTTTTTTTTAATATCTGGGTACAAAAAAAAAAAAGTTTAGTAACATATCCGAGTATCAAAAAATGTTTAATAAGTGGGTATCAAAAATTTTTAAGATCCAGGTATCAAAAATGTTTAATATAAAAAAAATTTAATATCCAAATATTAAAAATGCTTAATACTTATACAGCTATTAAATGCACTTAACATATGGGTATTAAATATGTTTAATATCCAGGCATTAAAAATGCTTATTACCCAGGTATTAAAAATACATACATATATATTTATATTTTTCCTGCATTAGAATTTCATGACAACTCTGAAGTATTATTTTTGCATGCACTGAGGTCGAGGAAGCTGGGCTTACGAGATACAGGGACCTTTCTTCGATCACAGTAACCAAAATACACCTAGTTATTATACCAATAATATTCATGGAGGACCATTAAACCCATAAGGGTTATACAGCACCTGGGGGGAGTGGGAGGCAATAAGGTTCTTGCCAAGGAAGGGAAGGCCAGGTCCAATTCCTTGGATCAAGAGTCCCTTACCAGCATCAAGGAACCTCTCATGAGAGGAGATTTGTAGATAGCAAACATCCAGGAAGATACTATCACATGAGTGTGAAACAAGTCTGTTAAGTGTTTGCACTTTGGTAGCATTACTAGTCTTTGAATTATGCAAGATGACAGGGAAATCTTATAAACTAACTTACATTCAGTAATAGATCTTATTCCTGTAATATTTCCATTCCAATTTAGGAGGCCTGGTCTGAGACCAGGCCATGGTTGGGCGATGATTTCTGGAACCATTAACAGATAATAGAATTAGTGTCATTATTATATTAAATACAGTTATATTTATATTGTACTGCCCAATTTTACACATTAGAGTATTACCATCTTTACTCCGAAAATTGTACAAGATTAACAGTTTTCCTGTATTAGCTTTAATTCAGCTTGAAATGCTGTGTATACTATGAGCTTTGCATTACGGTAGTACATACATTACTGTACTCATCAAATTGTAATATTTTTAAAAAATCATACCCAATGTGTATTGTTCCAACTGAAAACACTTTACTGCAAATAAATTGTAAAGGACAATAAAAAAAAAGAGCTATTAGCTCAGAAGGCCAGGACATCAAAATGGCCCGAGCACAAATAGAACTCCATGTCGACAGCAATAAAGGTGCTAGCACTGGTGTCTGGACCTTCTCAAGCCTTCATGAAGTGTAAGAGAGATTCATTAATAATTGAGGAAAAAGTTTAATTAATTAAGGCACAGGACAAAGGAGCAAATGTAACTTATGATTAAGTATGATGATGATTGAACGAGTGAATGATTTAAAGGAACAGAAAGCCAAGGTTGAGAATTACAAAAACGACGTAGATGTTGAATGCATTAATTTGCGAGGGCCTGCATGCCAAGATGTTGATAACATTTCATATGAATGATTTTACCAGTGGCATATGGAAAGTATCCCATTGAAAAAATATATACTGACCTAACTTAATATTCAAAACAATGATGATTATACGTACTGTACATGGGCGGATGCACAAATTAAAAAGACTATAGTACATGATATTCATCTTGTAAAAGTGGTAGGAGAGAGCACATATTCAGATGTTAGTATGACTAAATATTTAAATGAATCTACTCTGGTAAGGGAACACTATTCGACCTATGATGAATATAACGATGAGACAAGATTATCTTGGAGAGGTATGATATTTTCTTGTTCGTTGCAACTAGAATGCAATAAATGATTTTAGAGAATCTACAGAAAAACTGAACTATCTTGACCTGAATATAACAACTATAGTTTGACCTGTTCTACAGCAGGTAGCATACACTTGTAAATTTTTAATCACAATGCCCCGTGGCCTGGTGGCTAAATCTCTCACTTCACACGGCGAGGGTCCAGGTTCGATTCCCGGCAAGGGTAGAAACATTGGGCGTGTTTCTTTACACCCAGTAAAATGGGTACCTGGGAGTTAGTTGACTGGTGTGGGTCACATCCTGGGAAAAGAATTGACCTAATTTGTTCGAAATGCTCTGCATAACAAGTGACTTTCTATATAGCAGTATGTCATTGATGTCAGCTAGGCCTGTATACCTTGTACATGTACTTGTGGAAAGATATTATTATTATTAATTTGTAATTACAGTGTACCTATTTGTAGCTATAGGAGCAGAGCTATGCTCATGGTGTCCTGCCTCATATGCTCATCACAGTTTTTTCAAATTTTCAATGGTTGTAGCACTTACTATCCCCTTTCAATTTATTTCATTCTTGTACCACTACTTGTAAAGAAAAGAATTCCATTATCCCTTCAGCTCCATTTCTGTCTTTAGTAATATGTGGCCTTTTATTATTCCTGCTGAAGGTATTAAAAACCTTTATCTATTCTTTCATATCCATTCATAAACTATGACATTATATCTTATCATTTCCTCTCATCAGCCAGCATGGGTATCCTGAGCATTTTCAGCCTTTCATAACTCTTACTTTTTTTTGTTCCGGGATATATATTTTTTAGCTCTTTTTGGAGTTCTTCCATCTGATCCACACATTTTAGAACTAATTGTAGCCATCACACAGCAGCTGCATATATTTAAATTTTGGCCTAATATATGTTGCAAACTGTTTATTTCAGCATCTCTACCCATATACAGTGGTACCCCGGATTTCGTACAGCTCCCCACTCGAACAATTATGAAAGTGTATTTTCGTAAGTGCTTTTGTAAGTGTATTTTTGGGGGTCTGAAACTGACTAATCTAATTTACATTCGTCCTTATGGGAACAAATTCATTTGGTAACGGCACTCGAACAGGCTTCTGGAACAAATTGACGAAATCCAGGGTACCACTGTATTTGAAAACCATTTTATAAATAGTGACTGGTAAAGGTGCTTAAAATATAAAATTAAAGAAGCTGGTGTTTGGCACCCTAACCAAAATGCCAAGTTGCAAATAAAGAGGAACAAGAGGGAGAATATGCATCTGATACCCAAGGAAGAGAGAGTTGATGCACTATCAAGCCTAATGCAATAATCAAACATTAAATTTTTTGTAATTGCTATAAGCTGCTATTGAATACAGTAATACCTATGGATGTTATATATATGTCTAGATGAGATACACAGTATAGGCATCCTGATGAAAATAAGGGATTATAGAGATATTACGTACGTCTGCTGTAATTACTTTTTGTGGTAATCGCACATGGCTGCTACTTGCCGGATGTGGGTCATTAATTATGATTTGAATTTTACAATATTAAGTTTGTACTGCAGTGGAGATATTTTGTAGTACAAATGGTAAAAATGCAATCCTGCATAACAAAATTTATCTAATCTAACCTAAACTAACCTAGCGTAACACCCTTACTCCACCATTGGTACTGATGCATTTGTTTACTTTTGGCCAGGCACATGATGCGACTCGATACTAAACTCTGACCGACCCAGACATGCTGTGCAACCAGAATTAGTGGTATTATTTTCACTAATATCTCCTAAAATAACAACTTGCACAAGTACTACTTACTCATTCCCTGGTGTACACTGGTTGTATGTATTGTAAAATATAAAGTAATGCCAGAGTTCTGAAGAGCAGTTGTTAACTATAACCTTTATTTTTTTTTTTTTTTGCAATAAGTAATATACAAACCTGAATGGAAATAACCTGTATGTACTGAAATAACATTCTAAACTACTGACAGGAAGAAATAAATCCTTAGTGAACCTAAATATTAAAACATAACAATCAAGGAATATAACCTTATTAGGTTGTAAATCATGCTTACACCACAAGCCATAAGACTGCAGCAAACTCATGCTCATACCTTAAGACAAATAAGTGAAGCAAACATGCTTATACAAGCCTCAAGCAATCTATAAAATTGTTGGGGCATGAAAATTGTCACTTTTTTTTTTGTCTGCCTAAAGAATCAAATGGAATTTCCAAGAATTCTCTTAAGAGCTAAAATATCAGGAATATATGTGAAAGATGACTTGAAATTGAAATATGTTTCTTAAAATAAGCCTCAGGTCTTACACAAAGCTTTGAAAGACACAACGTCCGGAGAACCCTAGCCAACCCACCTTCGTTGACTCCATGGTAAGAGTATGACGATTTTCTGCTCATTCTAGGCATTGGAGCGAGTTAAAAGGGTTAGTCTACACCACTAATGAGTGAGCAGGCACACGGTGTCAAGGATGAAAGTCACTACCACAGAGTGTGTGAGGTAGCTCCGTCTTGCACTTCTCTGTTCAGTCTTGGTGTAAACAACTTACCCCGGCCGGCCATGAATCCACATTTGCAGTCTTGCGCATTTTGATGATATATATACATTCACACAACCTTCCACTCTCCTCCTAAACACCAGCTTTAATAAGATCAAATATGAAAAAGTCTAAATGTGAAGTTACTTGGGAAAAACTCACACTATTAAAGGTTAAATAATAAAATATATTATCATGGTACAGTTTTCTTACCTGACGCTGTAGGACGGAGCCAAGAGGGAAGAATCTGATAGTCTTTGGGACATCATAAACCGAATTGAGGCGACCCAATGTTGGCACCGTATTCGTTTCTCGGACTAATTACCTGTTTTATCTGAATTGCAATACCTTTCAATAAATAACAAAAAGGCAGTGCTCCTTTCCTAGAATATGACTGTCTCCACTACTACTTCTACTACCACTTCTACTACTACCTCCATTATTACCCCACTCTCTTGTGCCCTCCCCTGTCTGCCTGCCTATATATACCCCTTCCACTTGCTGGTAATGAACTAACAAGCTACAAAGGTAATGAAACATGTAAGTAAATTTACTTACTTACGTTTATACATGGTTACAATCATGAACAAATTATAACGCAATGAACACTTCACTAGTCTACACCCGGTCACAACTGTAATGAGTTCTTGGTGCAAATTTTATTGTTGGGTCACACATACACACTTACATATACACATACACACACACATACGACATAGTGGAGGCAGGAACCATACATAGTTTTAAAACTAGGTTTGATAAAGCTCATGGAGCAGGGAGAGAGAGGACCTAGTAGCAATCAGTGAAGAGGCGGGGCCAGGAGCTATGAATCGACCCCTGCAACCACAAATAGGTGAGTACACACACATATATATATATATATATACGCACACACAACAGGCCCAGCCTTCAATCGACATGTGAATGAAATGTCTATAGGGAACCTCATAGGAATGGTAACTTTAGACTTGCAAAAGGCCTTCGATACTGTCAACCACAATATATTTTGTAAGAAACTTCAAGCTATCGGCATAGGTTCCATAGACTGGTTTAAGTCCTACCTTAGCAACAGGAAACAAATTGTCAAAATCAACAATCAGGCTGTAGTATTAGGGTTGGAAACAGCAGATATTACCAGGATACCCCAGGGATATGTTTAAAAGATAAGATTCAAAATAAAGTTGCTTGTAAAGGCAAAGCAATTGATCAACAAACAAAGAGAGATAGTAGAGGGCAACGTGTGACTAGCTCCCTTAAGGTTTACTATACAAATAGTAGGAGTATAAGAAATAAGATAGATGAGCTAAGATTACTTGCAAGTGTAGTTAATATAGATATTATTGCTATAACAGAGACCTGGTTCAACCTGAAAGATAGAGAAATGCCTTCCGAGTGCAACATTCAGGGTTACAAACTATTCCACACTGATAGGGTCAACAGGAAGGGTGGTGGAGTGGCGATGTATGTCAGAGATAATTTAAATTGTTGTGTTAGACAAGATATAAGATTAGAAACAGCGGACACAGAATCTGGCTAGAGTTTCTCGAGGGACGTGAAAAAATAATTTTGGGTGTGATTTACAGGCCCCCAAGTCTGGATAGGGAGTGCAGTAAGCTGCTATGGGACGAAATTCATAAGGCGTCTAGATATGAAAATGTTGTGTTAATAGGAGATTTTAACTTTATACAAATTGATTGGAACAATGTGACAGGTAATCTTGAGTCTAGTGACTTTCTTGATACGGTTCAGGATTGTTTTTTAAAACAGTTTGTGACAGAACCAACTAGAGGTAGCAACTTCCTTGATTTGGTTCTTGCTAACAAAGAATCACTAATTAATAATCTTGAGGTTAATGAAGAGCTTGGGGAAAGCGATCACAAATCACTTAGTTTTAATATATCATGGAATTACCCAGGTAACTGCAATCAAGTCTCTGTTCCAGACTTTCGTGTAGCCGACTTCATGGGGCTGAGAAATTATCTAGGTGGGCTAAATTGGGATGATCTGACTATGGGTCAGGTAGGTGGTTTTGGTTGCCAATATGACGTTTACCTGAGCGTAGTTCTAGCTGCCCAGACAACTTTTGTTCCAAGTAGGGAAATTAGATCTAACAAAAATTATCCTAAATGGATGAACAATAGATTATAACATCTCATTGGTCGAAAGAGAGGCATATATAGGCGTATCAAAAGAGGGGATGGACAGATAAGAAATCAATATTTTCAATTAAAGAGAGAAATAAAAACAGGAATAAGAAAAGCAAAAAGGGATTATGAGGCTAAGGTCGCAAGGGATTCGAAGATTAACCCAAAAGGGTTCTTTCAGGTATACAGAAGTAAGATTAGGGACAAGATAGGCCCACTTAAGAGTAACTCAGGACAGATCACGGACAGTGATAAGGATATGTGTGAAATTTTCAATACTTACTTCCTCTCAGTTTTTACTCAGGAAGATACTAGCGGAATTCCAGAAATAATAAATTATGTAGAACAGGAAGATAATAGACTATGCTTGATTGGGGTAACTAGTGACATGGTTCTCAGACAAATAGAGAAATTAAAACCTAACAAATCCCCAGGCCCTGATGAACTGTTTGCAAGAGTTTTAAAGGAATGTAAAGAGGAACTTAGCAAACCTTTGGCAAATCTTTTCAATATATCACTACAAACTGGCATAGTGCCAGACAAGTGGAAAAGGGCAAATGTAATACCTATTTACAAGGCAGGTGACAGGTCCTTAGCTTCGAACTATAGACCAATAAGCCTTACCTCCATAGTTGGTAAATTTATGGAGTCAATAATTGCCGAGGCAATTCGTAGCCATCTTGAAAAGCTTAAATTGATTAATGAATCTCAACACGGTTTTACAAAGGGGCGTTCCTGTCTTACGAATTTACTAACTTTTTTCACTAAGGTGTTTGAGGAGGTAGATCATGGTAATGAATATGATATTGTGTATATGGACTTCAGTAAGGCTTTCGATAAAGTTCCACATCAGAGGCTACTGAGGAAACTTAAGGCACACGGAATAGGAAAATTTTTTCCTGGGCAGAGGCATGGTTGACAAATAGGCGGCAGAGAGTTTGCATAAATGGAGAGAAACCAGAATGGGGGCACGTCTCAAGTGGTGTTCCACAGGGGTCAGTTTTGGGCCCCCTGTTGTTTACAATTTACATAAACGACATAGATGAGGGAATAAATAGCAACATAATTAAATTTGCTGATGATACCAAAATAGGCCGTCCAATTCATTCAAATGAGGACATTAGAGCACTCCAGGATGATTTGAATAGACTGATGCAGTCTTCGGAGAAGTGGCAGATGCAGTTTAATGTAAACAAATGCAAAGTTCTAAATGTTGGGCAGGACAATAACCATGCCACATATAAACTGAATAATGTAGATCTTATTACTTGTGATTGCGAGAAGGATTTAGGAGTTCTGGTTAGTAGTAATCTGAAGCCAAGACAACAGTGCATAAGTGTTCGTAATAACGCTAACAGAATCCTTGGCTTCATATCAAGAAGTATAAATAATAGAAGTCCTCAGGTTGTTCTTCAACTTTATGTATCTTTGGTTAGGCCTCATTTAGATTATGCTGCACAGTTCTGGTCACCGTATTACAGAATGGATATAAATGCACTGGAAAACGTACAGAGGAGGATGACAAAGTTGATCCCATGTATCAGAAATCTTCCCTATGAGGATAGACTGAGGGCCTTGAATCTGCACTCTCTAGAAAGGCGTAGAATTAGGGGGGATATGATTGAGGTGTATAAATGGAAAACAGGAATAAATAAAGGGGATGTAAATAGCGTGCTGAAAATATCCAGCCAAGACAGGACTCGAAGCAATGGTTTCAAGTTGGAAAAGTTCAGATTCAGGAAAGATGTAGGAAAGCACTGGTTTGGTAATAGAGTTGTGGATAAGTGGAACAAACTCCCGAGTACCGTCATAGATGCTAAGACGTTGTGTAGTTTTAAAAATAGGTTAGATAAATACATGAGTGGGTGTGGGTGGGTGTGAGTTTGGAGCTGACTAGCTTGTACTACCAGGTCAGTTGCCGTACTAATTCCTTAAGTGGTAGTGACCTGACTACCTGGAGACGGTAGCTCCAGGTGGTCGGCTAGATAATTATGAGTGGGTGCGGTTGGTCCTGACTAGCTTGTGCTACTAGGTCAGATGCAGTGCTCCTTCCTTAAGTGAATGTAATCTGACCTGGCTGGGTCGGGGCATTGGCTTAAGCTTGTTGGAGACTTGGAACTGCCTCGCATGGGCCAGTAGGCCTGCTGCAGTGTTCCTTCTTTCTTATGTTCTTATGTTCTTAACAAAACAGAATCAGAACCACTGCCGATAGTATGTGGAGTTCCCCAAGGTAGTATTCTGGGTTCCTTATTATTCCTGTATTATTTAAATGACATGCCCATCAGTGTCAAGTGCAAACTCCTACTGTATGCGGATGACAGTGGTCTGTTAGTGTCAGGTAAAAAACCACAAGATATAGCTAATGTATTAACACTGGAACTGGAGTCCTGCAGCAAATGGTTAGTAGACAACAAACTATCGTTACACATCGGGAAAACAGAAGCCATACTCTTTGGCACGAAATATAAACTGAGAAGGGTAAAAATTTTAATGTCCGGTGTAATGGGGAATCCATCACTTCAGTTTCCTCAGTAAAATATCTGGGAATCCCCTTTGACCCATGCATGTCAGGAGAATTGATAGGGAACAGTGTAGTAAAGAAAGCGAATACCAGACTGAAGTTCCTCTACAGACAAGCACAGTGTCTACCTACTGAGGCTCGCAGGACCCTATGTCTAGCCCTTCTACAACGTCATTTGGACTACGCTTGCTCTTCATGGTACTCTGCCTTGACAAATAAAACTGAAAGATAACTTTTTTTATATATATTTTATTTAAAAACCATATTATTTTAACATAACACATGAAGACATTGGAACACATATCATACAACATGGAACATAACTCAGTATACAAATACCAAAAAAAAAATCCCCATATATACCACATATACATGTTTATTTTATATTATAATATATTATAAACCACACCTAAGTACAACCAGTAACCAGATACGCCATGGAAAAGAACTCCTCATTACATATCTCCACAAACAACATATATCACACCGGCATGTGCCTCTAAGGCTATCATCATGCACATAAACTTTATAACATGGTACCATATTCCATTATGTACAAATTACAAGGTATATATAACAATAATTAAACAAAACTATTTCCTCCCCTTGCCCCCCACCCCCTCCTTAGTACAGGACTTCCAACAACTATTACCCTCTGCAGAATAATATGAAACTTTAAATATTATAACTTATAAAGTGTCATCCTATACCCTATCCTATACCCTATTCCTATATTCTCCCTATAAATCGAAAACTTGCACCGTACATACACCTATTGCTTTATGCACCTGAAGCACATAAAAACAAATTACCGGAAACACTATATATGACAAAAACAAACCACCAAAGGTAGATTACAACGTAATTAACAAATATATACAAAATCATAACACACTATCACATTAATCTTTTAAAAATAATAACCCCCACATGCAAAATAAAGTAACAAATGTGTACTTATATCATTAACAAAAATAAGGACATACGACATACGAATGACGCGCGTATATCATACCACATTGTTATATCGTCAATTTATATATATATATATATATATATATATATATATATATATATATATATATCCTTATAATAATCTGCTTACATATATTAACAATACTCATACAACACTTCATCAACACACATACAAATTATATAATACGATTACTATATATGAATGACCATGCTTAGAAACCCACCCACCATTATCAAAAATATCAGTGCTTAGATATACCATCATTTCTACATATCCTTGCTCATTTAACTTAACACCATGGTTAACACATATCATATAGAAGGTCCATTCAAAACTGAACAGACACCGAATACCTCACACATAATATACCAATTGAATCTTTCCAACACACACCAAGACACATAACATACCAAAGTCACTGTACATCATGCAGACGTACATATACATACTATTACACATGGAGTCCAAATTAAAGATAACTTTTATAACTCTTATTATTACGCAAAAGTAAACCACTAATGCATTAGGACATATTCACACTATGTCACAACAAAACCTATACATTATGTTTTGTTGACTCTTCAGGCCTAACCACCTCTAACATTTCCCCACCCCCTCCCTTATTCTTTCATTCATTCACTGCTCTCCCTGTAGACACCCACTACCATGCATACGACCCCCAAGGTTTTTAGTCAAAATCGGACATTACCGATCGTCACCCGTCATTACCCCCATCCCCCTATGATCCCATATATCCAACCATCCAACCACCTACCCATCATCATTTTTCCGCTTACACCCCCAGAAGAACAGCCTCTATTCAGCTAGATACATTCCTCATTCCTAACAACTGCCCCACCTTAAAGTCCCTATAACTAACTGGAAAAGCCCTACCCCAAGCCAACCCATATAACACTTTATTCCTACATTTAGTCCTGTACATAGTCGCAGCTATAGCTCTCAGCCTCACATCACCGAGTATCCCCCTCATCCCCCACGAAACATACACGAAGTCAACCGCCATGTTCATCATTGACCTCCTAACATCCTTATCTACCCCACCTATATCCAAACTCAAAAACCTTAAGGGATGTATCCCTCCCCCTCCCACCAAATGTATTAATTTTCCCAACCACTGCCTTATAGCTCCCAGCCTTTCACAAAAGTAAACTCCATGATAAGCTGTGTCTTCCTCACCACAACTAAGACATCTCGCATCCCCAGTCAAACCCATTCTATACAATACAGCCCGGGAAGCTAGAACCCCATGTAAAAATCTAAACATGACTTCCCTCACCCTTGCCTTCAATCTCAGTCCCCGCAAACCACACCATATACCCTTCCAATCATACACTGGGAATATAGTAGTTCCCTCAATCACTTCCTTCCCACACCCAACTCTTCCCAACACACTTGCAGTTACACCTCCCGGATTCCGAACTCCCATTAAATTGCGCAACATGTCCCCACAACGTACCAAGTCATTCCCCCTCCACCATAATTGTAAATGCTGCATGACCTTCTCCACCCGTCGTCCCCTATCCCCCCCTTTGTCATG
Organism: Cherax destructor; assembly: GCA_009830355.1. Classification (NCBI taxonomy): domain Eukaryota; kingdom Metazoa; phylum Arthropoda; class Malacostraca; order Decapoda; family Parastacidae; genus Cherax; species Cherax destructor. Next base: position 16,034 of record WNWK01003581.1, read on the forward strand.
TAACAACATTTGACATACATACTCATGATTCTTACCTCCAGATCAATCAAACCCAATCCCCCACTGCCCACCGTCTTTACCACCACGTCCTTCCGCAACCAATGTTTCCCATACCCCTAGACATACCTCAAAACTTTCCTTACAAAATCCTCAACATCCTTCTTTAAGATTGGATAAATCCCTGCCACATACCATATCTTACTATAAAGTAACATATTCACCGCAATTACCCGCTGATGTATAGTTACATCACCCATTCTCCATCCACACATTCTCTCCATAGCCCCTTTAATAACATTCCCCGCATTAACCTTACGTGTCTCCCCAAAATCATCCATGAACACTATACCACATACTTTCAATCGATCGACCACAGTCCATCCACACCTGTATCCCCATTCCCAACTTCCACCCACCCACTTCCCCACCTCTAACAAATTCGACTTAGCCCTATTTATGCACAAACCAGTGGCCTTGCCAAAAATCCCCAGAAACGCATTCACACTTTGTAAGTCCTCCTCATCCTTAACAAAGATAAACTGCAAATCACCCAGAACAAAATGGTAAGATTCATCCTGGACCTGGGTCCAAGAGAACATGTAGGCCAAGATGAATTACAACAATTGGATATGCTGAATATTGAAGACAGAGTAAAACAACTTAAGTTAAATCAAGTTTATAAAATTGCTCACAAACAGTGTCCAAAATATCTTGCTGCCAATTTTGTCAAGGCTGGGAACCAAAGTAGTCATAGTACTTGGGGGAGAGAGCACAACTTTGTAGTACCCACAGTCAGTGGCCAGGGTTCAAACACCTTTTATTGTACAGCAGTAAAGGAATGGAACAGACTGCCTGCACATGTCAAAGCCAGTCATAGCATCAGCCAGTTCAAGAAAAGAGCCAAAAAGTACCTAATGAATGTAGCGACAGAAAGGGAGGAGAATGATCTTTTATTTTTTTTTAGCTAACACATATGTAAATGTAAATAACTCTTTTTTACCTTATTCCTAGTATATATCCATTATAGTATAATAACATATATCTCCTACAGTGTATAATATTAAGGTATTAAAAGGACCTCAATGGAAATAAGTCACTCTGTCTGACTTTTTTGGGTTATCCTAGGTTCTCTACACATATGCTGCTATGTATGATAATCTATGTAACTGTATTTGTGTATACCTGAATAAACTTACTTACTCCTGTCTTTTTTTTCCCCTTCTCATCCCTGCCCCTCCACTATCACTGTTTCTTCCATCACCAGCTAATGTCACCGAATCGCTACTACCGATATTAATCGATAATCCCACATTGTTCTGCTGATAACTGTTATCCCCAAAATCTACAATATTACAACTCTGATAAATCACATATTTCAATTCTATAGTACCCTATTTCGTTTTATTTATACTAACACCCATACATCTATTTCTAATTTAAAGTAACAACAACTCCTTCCATTAACCA